>WNWU01000035.1:5924801-6001688 GCA_012654045.1 Ptyas mucosa
AAGGAAAGGAAAGGAAAGGAAAGGAAAGGAAAGGAAAGGAAAGGAAAGGAAAGGAAAGGAAAGGAAAGGAAAGGGAAAAAGTTAGGGGAAGGAAAGGAAATTAGGGAAGGGAAAGGGAAGGGGAGGAGAAGGGAGGTGGGAAGAAAGGAAAGGAGGGAAGGAGGAAGGAAATAGGGGAAGGGAAGGGAAAGGGGAAGGGAAGGGAGTTACAGGAAGGAAGTTAAAGGGAAAGGAAGGGAATTAAAGGACAGCTCTTGAAATGGCTTCATTAAATTGTATCCCCTTCGCAAATCAAACACAAATATAAACTGATTTGAAAGACAGAGTCAAATCAGGGTTGACCCCTAACAATAATCTAATTGACCTCCACATCTTTGTCTCTGAATTAATCCCTGCCCTTTGCCCTCCAGCCATGATGTGATAGAGTGATAGAGGAAAACTGATGACAGCCCAAGACCAGATTGCAGCCATGACGTAGTGGTTGAGCCATAATGGAGAAGAATTCAACTGTTTTTCAACCTCTGATATCAATAACGGTTCCAAAGGATTCAATTACTGAGAACATCCAAAGATACTCCCGTGTGGTAGAAAAGCCAACTCATGAAAGGGTTCTTTTTTCTTTCCTTTTTTAATCATATGCCACACTGATCATTCTTCATTAAACTGCCTGGTGCCCCTCCGTCATTTGTCCAATTATTTTATGATCCTCAGAATGAACAGTTTCTGTGTATTTACTTGGATTTGCAGATGCTGTTCCTTGTATCATTTATCAAGTGTGACAACCGTGGTCATCTAAAATGCATAAAGCAAAAGCTTTACTCCAGCTAGTGATAACTACTGGAAATTATGATTGTACTTGTTTCCTAATTTTGCTTGAAAACAGACTTTTTTGAAGGTTGGGTGGGCAAGAATGGTTTAAACCTGTGTTTTTCTACTTTGGCAACTTTTAGATGTGGGGACTTTAGCCAGTTGTGGAATTCTGGGAATTGAAATCCATGCATCTTAAAATTGTGAAACATGATTTAAACTATTCAGCTGCATTTTGGTATGGAAGAAGAGTCAACATAGAGAAGTCAACATATTTGAAGAAGAGCAATTTGAGAACATGGATGAATATGAGATAGGACACGGCACATCACCTACCATAAATCTATGGGAGGATGGATAACATGCTAAGTCTGATGGTCCTTTCTTAAGCACATGCAACTTCAGTTGGCTCAAGAGCCACTCGCCAAATTCCCAAAGTGGTCAAATCCAAGGCTTACTTGGGGAGGGTTTTAGGAGGTAAAATGGGTGCCTTAAATGCGCGGGTTTGTGGGAAAGAAAGTTGAGAGCAACTGATGGGGAGACTCTGAAGAGAAGCATTTCAAAGAGATGTCATCTTAATTAACTCACCAGAAAGGAAGCTGGTGAGATATTTCTTCCAGCTTCAAGATGCTCTGTTTACCTCAGGACTAAAGACATCTTACAGAAACCCAGGTTCTTGTTTCTCCCTTGGTCTTGGCAGCCACACGGGGTTTGGCCACAGTCTGTTGCAACATCTGCAAAGCACCCCCTTTAAAATAGTCTATAAATCAAAACAAAAGCAAGGTTATGTCAGCCCTATGAGGCAGACCAGACCAAGAAACAAACTTGAAGGAAGTCTAGAAACTATTTATATTTAGATTGGCTATAGTAAACTTGGAAATCTGATTATGCTTCCCCTCTCCCCCTCTTTAATATTCATGTGAATTCATGTTTGTTTTGACTCAAGCAATGTTTCCCTTTTCAGTAATGGATCTTTCCTTGCTCTTCAAGACAATCTTTACTCCCTACAAATTATTAGTTTTCCCACTCTGGGAAAGTTCTGGGGTCCACAACTTGTTTTGTTTTGTCCCAATTTTATATAGTGTTTGAAGCTACAACCACACAGTATGACCAGATAAGCACGTTTCACTAGTCAGGTTGAATGTCCAGAAATAAGAGGTGAAGGTACAAAATCCTAGAAACTGAATAAGCCAAACCACCTGTCCTCATTTATGAGTGAATTCGGGAAGAGATGCTCTGTGACTTCTTCAGACTTCTTTTCCTCAGAATACAAAATAGAAGAGCTAATTTCCTTTTCCCCAGATAAGGCTGGCCTGGGAACATTCATCTGTTCTGCATCCATGAAGCTCCAAAATATTCTCTTTTCTTTCTCAGCCTGAGTTCTTTTACATGGATGTTTTGGATCTCTCCTCATGATTTCAGCTCCCCATCCTTTGCTTTCTTGAGTGCCAAGCTGACCTGTGTAGATAAAAATATGTACATGTAATCTACACTTGCAGTTAGACCACTTGAGATGCAGGATGCTTTGGGATCAGTTTATATTTCCCCTTTTTCTAGCTCAAGAGAAGTTACTCATTTGAGGGCCCTCTGTGAAAACTTTGATTCAATGAAGGATCATCCTAAAAGGTTCTTTGAAGCAAAAGAAACAGCTTTCCCCTCCAAACCACCAAGTTCGAATGGCCTCCTTAATTCAGTCAAAGCACTTGACAGACATTCGAGAATAACATGCACGTGCCCCATTAAACCAAGAATTTATGATAGGTTTCAGTGGGAAGTAAATATAATTACAGTGCAATCCAGTGCTGAAACCTGATTGGGTTGAGATAGCAATGGACACGGAATCATAAACTACATCAAATGGACTAAGTTCTCCCAAAATGCTAAATTCTACAAAAGTCTGAAAACTCACTTGGCTTAGTATGGTGTATAAAGGCACCTGCCAGATCTTGATTTGGTTAAACAAGGGACATGACCACCTCTTGTATGAATAAGACTAGGGAGCAGTTGTCAGTGGAAGGTATTGACAATGTAGTACCTAGGGGAGGGGTGTCAAACTCAAGGCCTGTAGGCCAGATCTGGCCCGTGGGGTGCTTAGATCTGACCCACAGGGCTGCCCTGGAAACAGTGAAGGACTGGTACTCAGTGCCTCTGCCAATGAAAATGGAGCTCCACATGCGGCCCGCCCAAGCTCCATTTTCACTGGCAGAGGGTTGCAGGAGGCTGTTGCAGCCTAAAACGGAGCTCGGAGCCTGTTTTCACTGGCAGAGTGCTCAGGCTACCACAGGCGCCCCTGACACAAGTGATGCTGAGCTGGCCATGCCGATCTCAGCCCCCCAAAGTCAAACACAACCCTGAAGCAGCCCTCAATGAAATCGAGTTTGACACCCCTGACCTAGGGAAATAGCGAGGGTGTCTGCAGATTATTTTAAAAAGAGACTGGAAAGCCAGTTTGGTCTAGTGGTTAAGGTGCTGGCCTTGAACCTAGGAAACTGTGAGTTCTAGTTCCTTCTTAGGCATGAAAGCCAGCTTGGTGACTTTGGGCCAATCACCAGGAGACAGTGAGTTCTAGTTCTGCCTTAAGAATGGAAGGCGGATGGGTGACCTTGAGCCAGGCATTCTCTCTCAGCTCAACTCATGTCACAGGGTTGTTGTGGGCAAAATAAGAAGAAGATGGAATATTATGTATGTTTGTCACCTAGAGTTATTTATAAAGTAGTAAAGGTAGGATAAAAATCAAATTAGTCAATGAATAATAAAATAATTTAAAACTGTAGACATGAAATGAAGAAAACCAAAGTCCCACAAGATCAGGACATCTCACAAGGTTTCGGTAGGAAACATTTAAGGTCTCCTCGGTGGCTGGCTGAATTTTTTTGAAATGTAATGATCCTGAGATTTTAGCATTTTTAAAATTATTCTTATTGGGGAATTCTCAAGACTTTCCACAAAATGAAGGTTCCTGACTCCGGAACAGATTGCATTTAAGGTTCTTCCAAGGTTACTAATCTTAGGTCAATATTGTGTCGCTTGTGAAAACCTGTTGGTATCTTGCAGAAAGCCTCCTCAGCAGCATTGATCTCCATCCATCTCAAGAAAGAAAAAATTCAGTCCTCAAAAAACGTTTCCCCTCCATGGAGAAAATGTTCACGAGCTCCGTTTCATGCAAGAGCAGTGAGGCCACCTCTTCCACTGCACAAGCCACCAGGCCAATCGTACTGATCTGAAGGACGTTACTTTAATGAAGCAATTTATGCTGTTAAATATTAATCTGTCGAAGCAGTTAAAGCTACATCTGTAACAAAACCAAGCAATATATAATGGAGAAAGGTAATGAGGAGGGAAAAAGCACTGCCAGAAGTCAAGGTTAAGAAGCTGTCTAAATAAAACTGAGCAAGGAAGAGAAAGAAGCGGATAAGCAAAATCAAATTCTCCTTTTTGAAGGAAGGCGAGTTGCAGACTGGACAACTGGCATGTAAAAGATACATCAGCACACAGAAGAAGGGGAGGTGTGGGGAGCATTTCAGAAGCCCCCCAGTCTTCCAGAGAGTCAAAGAAAGGAGAAGAGAAATATTTTTATTCTTGCAAAATTAAGGAGAAACTTCCTAACAGTGATGACAATTAACCAGCGGAACAGCTTGCCTATGTGAATGCTCCATCACTGGAGGCTTTTAAGAAGAGACTGGCAGCCATCTGTCTGGAATGGTATAGAGTCTTCTGCTTGAGTTGGGGGTTGGACTAGAAGAGGGGTCTTCAACCATGGCAACTTTAAGTCTGGCGGACTTCAACTCCCAGAATTCCCCAGCCAGAAAAGCTGACTGGGGAATTCTGGGAGTTGAAGTCCTCCAGGCTTAAAGTTGCCAAGGTTGGAGACCCTTGGACTAGAAGACCTCCAAGGTCCCCCCAACTCTGTTATACTGTTATTCATGCTCTTAAAGCTTTTTGTGATGTGGACAAATCTCACTTCTTCATGGATTCCCAAATTAATATCCTTATGTAAAGAGATCGTGGCTCTCTGCATAATATTACGGCAGTATTTCAATGCTCCCAAACCAAGGTAATCCCAAAACATCACCACAGATCAAGCAACTGCAAAACAATGATTAAAAAACCATGGCGGGTGATATACCCTTTTGGAAACTTTGAGTCTCAAAGATGCAACCAACATTTGCACTGAAAACAAAGCTCAAAATCAGAGTTTCGTAGTAGGATTTGCCTCCCTATTAAAAAGAACAGCTGCAGTCTGCAAAGCCTTCAGATCAGAGATAATAAAGTTAGCATGCAAGAGGCTAGGGCACATTTAGATCGATGTATTTTTGGAAACATCTTTGTGATGAAAACAGCCAATTTCCTTGGTAAAAGAAAATTAAGCCATCAGCTCTATAGAATCCGCTTCTTTCTGAAACTTTTAATGAGCCTGGAAAAGTGAGCATCACAGCTGTATTTATATCTTAATTTATGCAGCAGGCATGGGCAGCTCAGAGTTGCATGATTGAATGGGGCCTCCAAATGATTTTCTTGGTTCCTCTCACAAGCCTTCCACCACGGTTGCTAAACTTTTGCATCCTGCTCATGATCAAAAATCAACAAAACCCATCGAGGAAGCCCTAAAATAGCTGGGAATGGCTTTGAAAGATCTTCCCCAGCTGAAAAAAAAATGGGCAGGCAGGAAACAGGACAAAAACAACTTTATATCCTTTTAGAAAATGTTTTAGACAAAAAGATAGCTCAGCTCTCTCCTAATGGATAAAGCTTAAGCATTGTCAGATCCTACGTTGATGAGTTTGGAATCCCTCCGAACCTTTCAGAGGGGCCTTAGTTAATCTTTTAAATCATTCTGAACTTGGTATTATTTGTCAAAGTAGAGCCATAGTGGTTGAAAGTATATCAGCCAGTTCATTCAACTGGATCAAGGGGTGAGAAATCAAGTTGCTGATGATGTTTTTAAGAGTCAAGGAAAGATAGATAGGGATGGGATCGGTGTGTGTATTTAGCATTCAAGCTTCATGATAATAAAAGGCTTAGGTTAGACTCAAAGCACCAGGAAACACAAAGCTAAGATGCTGAGCTTGTCGATCGAAAGGTCGGCAGTTCAGTGGTTCGAATCTCTAGTGCCGCGTAACGGGGTGAGCTCCCGTTACTTGTCCCAGCTTCTGCCAACCTAGCAGTTTGAAAGCACCTTAAAAATGCAAGTAGAAAAATAGGGACCAGCTTTGGTGGGAAGGTAACAATGTTCCATGTGCCTTTGGTGTTGAGTCATGCTAGCCACATGACCACAGTGCTGGCTCTTCAGCTTTGAAACGGAGAAGAGCACTGCCCCCTAGAGCCAGAAATGACTAGCACACATGTGCGGGAGAACCTTTATCTTATCAGGAAACACACACAGAAGATGAAGATGATATTTTAGTGTTTTTTCCTGCAACAATTACTTAAGGCATCTTGATATGGTTTATGGTAAAAATAGAGACGTATAAATCGAGGTAAACTGCATTAAGACTTTTTTTAGACTCATCTCAAGACTCTTTTTTCTGCTATGTATACACAATGGACTGTGATATACATATACATGTATCTATATATGTGTGTTTGTGTGTGTGTGGCATATGTATGTGTGTGTGTGTATGCATGTATGTATATGGTTATATATTTATTTATTTTATTTTGAGAGCAGGCATCAGAATTTCATTTTTTAACGTGTGCCAGGGCGCTCACAGAAAAAAGTTGCAATAAAGGTTATCTTGTCTACCTTATTATTATTATAATTGGTGCCCATTCCAATCCAATCCCTAGCAGCTTGCTAAGATTGGATGTTATTTTGATTTGTATCTGCAACAACAGCTCAACATCTAGAAAGAGTACAGAGAAGAGCAACAAAAGTAATTAGGAGACTGAAAGCTAAAACATATGAAGAACAGTTGCTGGAATTGAAGAAGTATAGTCTGGTGAAAAGAAGGACCAGGGGAGATATGATAGCAGTGTTCCAATATTTGAGGAGCTGCCATAAAGAAGAGGGGGTCAAGCTATTCTCCAAAGTACCTGTAGGCAAGACAAGAAACAATGGATGGGAACTAATCAAGGAGAGAAGCAACCAGGAGAGGAGAAACTTTCTAATAGTGACAACAATCAACCAGTGGGATGCCTTACCTCCAGAAGCCATGGGTGCTCCAACACTGGAGATTTTTAAGAAGAGACTGGACAAGGATCTGTCTGAAATGATAGAGGATCTCCAGCTTGAGGAGACAGTTGGACCAGAAGACCTCCAAGGTCCCTGCCAACTCTCTTATTCTGTTATTTTGTTTATTCTGAGGCCCATCAATACAACCCTTCTGGTCTTGAATTTGTCTAATTCCTTAATGGAATAGCTTGCAAGAAATGTTTAAAAAACCATGAAGGCCACTTCATACTATTATATTTTCTTTTGAGTAAGCACTCTAAATGCTATATTTTTTTCTTGTAGAATCCGTTTCGTTGTTCTTTGATGGAGCGCTCTCTCTCTCTCTCCCTCTCTCTCTCTCTCTCTGAGAAGTTGACATCCAAGAAACAAGACCTTAAGAGTACTGTTCATAGTATTGATTAGAAAGTTCATAGCATTGATTAGGAAGAAGGTTAAAGTTACAACACAAGAATTCTAGCAAGTATCCTTCTTTCAAATGAGATCAATAAAGAGAACAATTCAATTGTCCGTTTCATCCTGCCTTCTGGCTCTTCCACACCCATTAAATAAAACCACCGCATTTCAGGTGGTTGTTTTTTTTTTTGCCTAAATCAGGCCTTTTTTAAAAAAATCCATTTCTCAACTCTCTGTTTCTTGGACAAACACACAGAAAAAAACATCCCTATACCCAGACTACCATCCTCCAAGCTGTATTGCATTTTTGTCCCATTTTTCCTACGATCATCCTGAGCAGGAAACTCATTAAGAAACCAAATTACTACCTATCTCAGGTTGGAACTAATGTATTGACATCTACAGCGGTTGTTAAATGAACTGTAAATCCAATACATGAAAATAATTTTCAAGTGAATCAAATCAGGTTTCAGTCTAAAACAAAGCACAGGAGACTTAAGGAGTGCAGTTTTCTGAGCGTTCACCGACCATATGTTTTTTTTTTTTTTCTTTAAGAAGGGGTGGAAAAGCCATCCAAATTTGAGAAATCCAGGGCAAAAACCATAAAATGGCATTAATCAGACTGTACACAATGACAAGCAAACATCAGATCGGGGTGGGTTCTACTTACCTTTACTACTGTTCTGCAGCGGGGCCATGCGCAAGCTTGGAAGCATTTTGATAACGCCGGGGTCGGTGGGTGGAGCCTCCCGCCGGTTTTACTACCGGTTCTATAGAACTGGTGCAAACCGGGGGCAACCCACCACTGCATCAAATGCTTGGATTTTAAGGACAAGAAGGTTCAAATAATGTTGGTAAACCTGGAGGCCATCCATGATTTTTATTTCCAGATCTAAATAGAAGAAGAGGAGAAATCGGGGTGAAATGCTCCCAGTTCGGACCGGATCACCCGATCCGGTAGCGATGGAGGTGGATGGTTCAGAGAACCGGTAGCAAAAATCTCTGTCCCCCCCCCCCCATGCCCAGCTGAGCCGCGCAATCATCAGAGGCTTTTTTTATTTTTAAAAGCATTTTTTCTACAACCTCTTTGGCTGAAAAAATGCTTTTTAAAGTTTTAAAAAAAAACCCTCTGATGATCACACAGCTCAGCTGGGATCGTCAGAGGCTTTTAAAAGCATTTTTTCTACAATCTCTTTGGCCAAAGAAGTTATAGAAAAAATGTTTTTAAAAGGGAAAAAAAAGCCTCTGCCGATCAGGCAAGTCAGCTGGGATCGTCAGAGGCTTTTAAAAGCATTTTTTTTACAACCTCTTCAGCAGAAGAGGTTGTAGAAAAAATGGTTTTAAAAGTTTTTTTTTAAAAAGTTGGCCACGCCCACTCAGTCACATTATCCCCCCCCCAAGCCACGCCCACAGAACCGGTAGTAACAAATTTTACATTTCACCACTGGGAGAAACCCCATAGGTACAATGACTCTCCATAAACTTCTCAAGACCTTCCTTGAGTACATACATTTAAACACACAGACATAGACCGATAGACAGAGTGCTAGAACTAGAGATAGAGACCATCTGTGTGTGTGTGTGTGTGTGTGTCTGTACAGGTAGTCCTCAACTACAACCATTCATTTAGTGACTGTTTGAAATTACAATGGCACTGAAAAAAGTGACCTACAACTCTTTTTCACACTTGCAACTGTTGCAGCATCCCATGGTCACGTGATCAAAATTTGGACACCTGGAAACTGGCATGCATTTATGATGAGTTGCAGAGTCCTAAGGTCGTCACCTTCTGAGAAGCAAAGCCAATGAAGAAGCCAGATTCACTTAACAACTGTGTTACTAGCTTAACTGCAGCGATTCATTTAACAGCTGTGTCAAGAAAGGTCGTAAAATGGGTGGGGCAAAACTCACTTAACAGCTGTCTTCTTTAGCAATGGAAATTTTGGGCTCAATTGTGATCGTAAGTCAAGGACTGCCCGTAAAACGATAAGCGACATGGCTGCAAAATTCAATGCTTGGGATTGGCTACCTGTGCTTCGAAAGGGTTATATTTCAGTTTAACATGACGTACTTTTTGTTTTTCATGTTCTTGCTTGCTTCTACGTACCATTTGGTCATACTTAAAGAGTACAGGATCAGCAAGTTTCGATCAAAATTTGCAAATGATGGCCACAGCGTTGGAATGAATAGACTTCATGTGCTAAAAGGGTGGCTTCAATTGTGATACTGCATCCATCATACTGCAGCTATCCCTGGTTTCAGGCTCTGGTCCACCTGCTGTTTGATCCTAGCCCCATGATGGCAAAACTATGGCATGAGTGCCAGAGGTGCCATACAAGGCCCTCTCTGTGGGCATGTGAGCCACCACCCCAGTTCAGCTCTGGCGCTCATGCGTGCACGCCTCCTGCACACCAGCTGGTTTTTGGGTCTCTGCCACTCATGCACAGGGGGTGGGGCGCATGCTAGGGGCGTGCATGCATGCATGTGGGTGTGGCGCATGCGGAGGGTCCACACGTGCATTGCATTTTGGAGGTTTGGGGGGGGCGCTTTTGGCACTCTGTCTGGAAAAGGTTAGCCATCACTGTCGTAGCCTAACCAACTGTTTTGACACTGGTCCTTGGCATGTTCCAGCACAATGCAGAAATATTGAGCTCTCACCATTAAAAGAACCAGTTTGGTCTAATGGTTAAGGCACCAGGCTAGAAAGCAGGAGATTGTGAGTTCAAGTCCCACCTTAACATTGAAAGCTGGGGCTTCCGCTGTTGCCGTCAGCTGTTGTGGACGGTCCTTTGAAGACCGCCAGCCCGATCGCTCGTAAAAGAGTCGTTTCGGCAATTGAAACGGCTCGTAAAACTCCGAGACTCAAAGGGCTTGTGAGGAGAACCGGCGGCTGCAGGTAGAGTCCCCTGTGAGACCCCCAGAAAGCTTTTCTTGCTTCTGGGGAGTTAACAGGGTGGGACTCCCTATCCACCCCGCTGAAGCTCCGGACGACTGGGAAACTCTGCTTTAAAGCAGAACAAGACAGCGCGGCAGCATTACCAATAACAAAGAAAAATAAGGAAGATTTCAAACTTCTCACTAAACAGCAAGTATTGGAAGCTTTTTGGACTATTTTAAAGAATTTTTAAAGTGAAAGTGAATTGGCATTGAGGAAAGCGGAGGGGAAAAAAAATGGCGCCTGTTCTTAGTTGAGAGAGCTGAAAGTGAAAGTAATTTGATTACTGTATCCGGTTACATTTTAAAGTAACAAATCCGGCTGGAAGCGGCAGAAGTATTCAAAAAAAACAAAATAACATAAAATAAAAATACCAACTGACTTTTATAGACCTGATTGAATCTGGAGAACTTTTTGGGAAAAGTTGTTAGAGTTTGTGGAAAAGGAAGATCTTTAAGAGGTAAAATGGCAACAAAGCAACCAGGGGGGGGCTCCCCCACACATAAACAGAAGCAGCCTCAAACAGCGCAGTTGCAATCTCAGACAAAGGAAGAAAGCCAATATGATATTATTATTAAAGAAATTCAAAGATCAGAGAAGGAGCTTAAAGGAATGTTTCAAGAGAAATATGACTCACTCAAACAAGATATTCAAACAGTGGTTAAAGGCCTGTCTGAGGTAGCGCTGCAGATTGATAAAAAAGTGGAGAATCTTGCCTCAGAGATGGAGACTAAATTCAGAGCTTCTGACTCAAAAATTATAGAAATTGAAGAAGTTACACAGAAAATGCAAAATGAGATTACTATGATGCAATTTCGATCAATGGAATATGCTATTAGATTGAGAGGTGTTAAAGAGAACACCAGAGAAGATCTTAGGAAAATTTGTGCAGAGGCTTTGGCAGTTATGTTGAAAGTGGAACCAGATCTGGTTTTGTGCAAGATGGACAAAGTCTACAGAGTTAATTCTCGGGTGGCGGTACAAAGACAACTGCCTAGAGATGTGGTTATATATTTCACAGATAGAAGAATGAGAAATGAAATTCTGCAAAATTCTTTTGTTACAACAGTTCAAGTTGATGGAAGTGAGATTGGAGTTTTTAAAGAACTACCGCCTAAAATGTTAAGAGATAGAAAGGATTTTGGATTTTTGGTGACAGAATTGAAAAGACAGAATATACAATTTAGGTGGGATGCCCCAATAGGTATAATACTCAGGCTGCGAGGAGTGAGATACCGCCTTAATACTATTGAAAAAGCAGAAGAATTTTATTACAATGTTTTGAAAGCGGGTTCTCCTCCTCCACGCACATCTTCACCAATAGATAAAGAAGCTCAACTACAAGCGGAGATTGATCAAGAAACAGAAGCACAAATAAGGCAGTCGCAAAGGGAGGCAAGAGAATTAATGGGAGCAGTAGGTGGTGTTGTGGTTGATCCTTTTGCACCATTCGAAGCTTCTCCTTTGGAAGAAATGTCTAAAACCATCACAGAGGAGGCGATGGCTTTGGAAGTAACAACATCTAAAGTGGAAGAGCAACGCATAACCAGAGCAATGTCTAAACAAATGAAGCAACAGCAGCAAGAACATAGTAAGCCACAGCGTGAGAAAAGAACCAAAGATAAACAGCAAGCTGAAGTCATGGGAGGAGCTAAACCAAAGATTCCTACTGTAGGAGAGAATCTTCAACAATTGCTCTCAAAACTTCAGACAGGGTCAAATGGCACTTAAATTTTTGTCTTGGAATGTAAACGGATTGAATTCTCCGCAAAAAAGAAGGAAGATATTTCACTATTTGAGACAATTTCATAATGATGTTATCTGTTTACAGGAGACTCATGTAAAATTGCAAGATCAGAAATACTTGATAAATTCAAAATTGGGAATGCAATTTGTTGCTTCAAATCAGGAAAAGAAGAATGGAGTGGTGATATATATAAATAAGAAACTTGTAGCAAAAATTATAGAAGCAGATAAAGAGGGAAGATATATTGCAGTTGAAGTTATTACAGATGTTGGACCAATTTTGTTGGTCGGAATATATGCCCCAAATCAACAGCAGGAAACTTTTTACAAGCTACTTCATTTAAAAATTTTGGATTGGGACTATTCAAACACTATAATAATGGGCGATTGGAATGGAGTAATCCAACCTAGATTGGATAAAAAAACCACGGCCAAAATAGGGAATAAATTACCACAAGCTTTTTTCGAACTGAAAGAGGATTTGGAATTGAAAGATATTTGGAGAATTCGAAACCCAAATGAACTGGACTTTACTTTTTACTCAGACAGGCACAAATCCTTTTCCAGAATAGACTTTTTTCTCTTAACTTCTAATCTACTCTCTAAAGTAAAGAAAATAAAGATATTTCCTAGGACTTTGACTGACCACAGTCCGGTCTGGATGGAAATCGAGATGGGTAAAAGAGAAAGAAGATCCTGGAGAGTAAATGAGAATCTATTTAGATATGAAAAGAATATAATTGAACTCAAAAAGCATTTAAAGGAGTTTTTTAAATTTAACTTGAACAAAGGCACCCCTATTGAAACAGTTTGGGATGCAGCTAAAGCATATATGCGGGGAGTACTAATTCAAATGAATTCTAAACACAGGCAAAGTCAACAGAAGAAAAGACTACAATTGGAATCTGAGATAAAAAAGAAAGAACAACAATTGATACAAAAACCAACAGACGGAAAATTGCAAATGGCTATAAAACTTCTGAAGGATCAATTTCAAATGCTTATAGCAGACCAAACGGCAACTAACTTACAATTTGCAAAGCACAATACTTTTTCCAATGCTAACAAACCGGGCAGGTGGTTGGCGTATACTTTGAGGAAGCAAGCATCGACACGAATTATTGATAGTACTGAATATGCTGATAAAGAAGTTTACCAACAAGATCTAATTAAAAAAGCCTTTTTGGAATATTATACTAAGTTATGTGTTAAAGATGACATACAGAATATTACTATAGATGAATACCTGGAAAACAAGAGAGTTTCAAAAATTTCAACGAGCCAAAAGAAAAGTTTGGAACAACTGATAACAGTGGAGGAGATCAGTTTTGCTATAAAACAATTAAAAACAGCTAAAGCTCCAGGGACGGATGGCTTAACTGCAATTTATTATAAAACTTTACAAGAAGAAATGATTGAGCATCTTAAAGATTTATTTCGTAATATACAACTAGGAGGTAAAATACCTTCCTCATGGAAAACAGCTTTTGTTTCATTGATTCCGAAAGAAGAATCAGGTCCTAAGAAACCAGAAAATTATAGACCAATATCTTTATTAAACACAGACTATAAAATCTTTGCAAAAGTACTAGCCAACAGATTGATGCCAGTTATTCAAAAGATAATTCATCATGACCAAGCAGGATTTATTGAAGGCAGATATATGAAGGAGAATGTTAGGCAAGTTATAGACTTAATGGACTATCTAGATAAGAATAAACAGATCTCTGCAGTGCTGGTTTTTTTGGATGCGGAAAAAGCCTTTGATCGCGTGAATTGGAACTTTATAATTAAGACTTTGGAAAAAATGGATTTGGGGGAGCGGTTTATACAAGCGATTGGTGCAATTTATCAAGAGCAACATGCACAACTTATTATCAATGGAGGCTTAACATCGAATTTTAACATACAAAAAGGCACCAGACAAGGTTGTCCATTATCCCCGTTATTATTTATTTTAACTTTAGAAGTCTTACTCAATGCAATACGGGACTCGAATTCCTTGACTGGAATAGTTATAAGGCAAAAGGACTATAGAATTAAGGCATTTGCAGATGACCTGATTGTTACCCTATCACAACCTATGAACTCAATAATCCAGATGAAAAATATTATAGAAGAGTATGGCATGGTATCTGGTTTCAGGTTGAATCAGAAAAAAACTAAAATGATTGTCAAAAATCTGACAGAGAGCAAAAAAAAGGAACTGGAAAGAATGGCAGGCTTCGAGACTGTTTCAAACGTCAAATATTTAGGAGTACAAATCACAGACTCCAATGCTAAACTGTTTCAAAATAACTATGAGGTTCTGTGGCAAAAGATACAAAAAGATATGCAAAACTGGAGGAAACTGCAGTTATCACTGCTTGGAAGAATATCAGCAGTAAAGATGAATGTTTTACCTAGACTGATCTTTTTATTTCAAATGATACCGGTGCTTAAATCAGACAAACCATTGCTAGAATGGCAAAAAGGACTGAACAAATTTATTTGGAATGATAAAAAACCAAGAGTCAAACTGAAAATAATGCAAGATACTCGTGAGAGAGGTGGTCTTAAACTCCCAAACCTTCGATTATATTATGAAGCAACTGCATTGATACAATTAAGTGATTGGTTTGGGAAAACTAAGACTGACTTGTTGAATATAGAAAGCCATGACCTGGTTTGGGGTTGGCATGCATACTTATTTTATGATACCAAAGTGGATAAAGTGTTTAACAGTCATTTACTTAGAAATGCCTTGCTGAGAGTCTGGAGAAGGCACCGAACTAATTGGGATTATAAGATTCCGTTTTGGCTGGATCTCGCTGATACCATGTGGAATACAAATATTAAGTCACTCGGGGGGTTTTTATATAAAGAGTTACTTTACTTTGAAGAGGGCAGGTGGCGATTGAAGACTTTGGATATGCTGTTGGAAGAAGGGAAATCGTTGACTTGGTTGCAGTACAATCAATTACAGATGAGATGGAAAGAAGATCAACAAACTGGTTTAATGGAATATGAAGTAGAATTGGTTGAACAGATAAAGCGGACAGGTCCAATGCACATTAAGAGAGTTTATAATGTTTTGTTAGAAAGAGACTCAGAAAATGAGCTAGTTAAAGATTGTATGATTAAATGGGCACAAAATTTCTCTCAACCAGTTATGTTGGAAACATGGGAAAAAATATGGGTTCAGAACGTTAAATTTACACAGTCACAAAATTTACGAGAAAATTTTTATAAAATGTTTTATAGATGGCACTTAGACCCCAAGAAATTGTCTTGCATGTACCCTAATGTGCAGCCAAAATGTTGGAGATGTGATTGTTTAGATGCTACATATTATCACATCTGGTGGACCTGCAGGAAAGTGAGGGCTTTTTGGATAAAAATCTGGTGGGTTATGCAAAATGTTTTAAAGAAAAAAATACAATTTTCTCCGCAATTTTTTTTATTGGGTATAGTTAAAGACTTTACACTGGGTGAAACTAAATTGATTTTGTATATGGTGACAGCAGCTAGGTTGTTGATTGCCCAACATTGGAAGAGTGATGTTTTACCGACGGTTGATCAATGGACCCAGAAGATGGCTGGATTTGCAGAAATGGCAAAGGTTTCAGCTTTTTTAAAAGATCAGACGCATGAGAAGTATATACAGGAATGGAAATTATGGATTGAGTATGTACAGAATAAGTATCAGACTAGAAAATATTATATCGCTTTTAGCTGAGATGACTATGTTAGTATGTTAGTAAATATAGAAAAAAGATATGGAAGTTTGAATAACATATATATTGTTTGGGAATATTAATATTGCATATAATGGAAGTCAAGGGGGGGAGGGAAGAGGGAGGAGGGGGAGGGTTAGGGTGGGGATGGGAAGGATTTATATATTCTTTTTACATGTATTCTACAATCTGTGGCTAGGGAGGGGGGGGAAAAGGGGGAAAAATTTGTATTGTTAAAACTTTTTCAATAAAAAAAAAAAAAAACATTGAAAGCTGGGCCGGCCCCTCTCCCTTTCAGCCCAATTCACTTCACAGGATTGTGGGTGTGGGAAAAATAGGAGGAAGGTGTGTTGGATATATGCACCCCCTTGAGTTATTTGTAAAAATAATAAAGGCAGGATACAAACAAATAAATGAGTGAAGGAAGAATAACGTGGTAGTAAAATACAGTAGCTGATTGCGCAATCTTGCAACTAACTCTCAGGTTAGCCCCAAGGATCCTCATCTAAAATCTGTGGTAACTAACAGATGTATGTGGTGTCTCCTACCACTTGATTTGTTACAAGAGTTAGTGGTGGGAGATTCCTAGTGTGTAAAAGGAGACTTGTGCAAGCTGCAATATTAGAAGATCAATGCAAATGCTTCCAGTACGAGTCCAAATGTAGCAAATATTTTCTCTGCCATGTGTGTGTTTGTGCTAGGGAGAGGAAGTTGGGAAGACGTGGGGGAGTTTCAAACAATGGACCTGGAGCAATTTATGAGCCTGCATTAAGGGACTGATAGAATGGGAAAAGACAGCCCATTAACCTGTGCACACAAAATATGTCTGTTGTTATTATTGTCCATAAATTCCGCAGTTGCCTGTGGAAAGAGGCACTGTAAAAATAGTGTGACTGATAGAGAGTGATAGTAAACAGCCTGTTAAACAGAAACAGTAAACTCCACACAAACGGACTTGGTTTTAGGCTGCTGTCGTAAAACCCAGCATAAGCCACACACTTCCAAGGAACACAGTGAAAACTTCTCCAAAATGTGTTTATGATTCTAGAAGCGCAAAGCAATGATGAAGTGGCTGGCAAGTATTCACAAAGGTGTAGTGTTTGTTTTCAAACTCCAAGTTCTTCTGTCCAACTGAGTGCCAGCTAGCTCGGTTCTACGACAGTAAATAATCCACTGTTTGGGTTGAAGGCACTTTTCAAAAGAAGGTGTTTCAATTGCAGTCATATAACACTCTATGATTTTACAGCAGCGTAATCCCCCTTCATAGAAGTGAACCCTAAAGATATCGGCTTTTTAATCATTTTTTGAAAAATGTTTCATCAAGTCAAGAAGAGGATGTGAAGAAGAGGACAACATGTTGTTTATTAAAGAACGTCTGGGCTCCATAGGGTTATAGAAAATAACTTGAAGGGGAAATGTGAGATGTAATTGTTTAGTCATGTCAACATTCTACAATTCTCACAAAATTTTACAAGGGTTCCAGATAACTATTGCCTTCCATTTGCAACTTATTCAAAATCCATTCAGACTGAGTGGTGTCTCAAACAAAATTTTGAAGATGGATCTCTGGAATTTCTCCAATGTGGGACAAGATTTTAAGGATAGTGAATAGACTGAATAGAATATTGTCCTAGCAATAAAGGAAGTTAAAAGTCTTTGCACACGTTGAGTAATTCTACCAACTAATAGGAGAAGCTGTTGTTCTGCTCCAGTGGAAATGTGAATTTCAAATCAAGTTTAGAATTGGGCTACCACTTTAATAAACATACTGTTTTCAAAAAAAACCATCCCAGAATACATTACTCACTACAAAAATAGATTTCAGTAAGAATTAAATTCCAAGTCTTTCTTACTTCTTTGAAAGGAATTTGAGAGTCAGTAGCCCTTAGTCAAATAATGCCAAAGGAGATAATTTAGCCCCAGACAGTCGCAGGCGTGCACAAACTAACTCTAAACTAAAGAACTTAAATGAAATGTGGGTTAGATAGCATCACCATCAGATGGATTCATATCTAGCTGACCAACCACATTCAATGGGTAGTCCTCAATGGAACTGCATCTACATGAAGAGAAGTATGCTGTGGTGTACCCCAAGGCTCTGTTTTAGGCCCAGTACTCTTCAACATCTTCATCAATGATTTGGATGAGGGGATAGATGGGGAACTCATCAAATTTGCAGACGACACCAAGCTAACAGGAATAGCTGACATTCCGAAAGATAGGCTTAAGATACAGAAGGATCTTGACAGACTTGAACATTGGGCACTCTCTAACAAAATGAAATTCAATGGTGAAAAAAGTAAGGTTCTACATTTAGGAAAGAAAAACAAAATGCACAGGTACAGTATAGGTGGTACTTGGCTCAATAGTAGTAACTGCGAGAGGGATCTTGGAGTCCTAGTGGGCAATCACTTAAATATGAGCCAGCAGTGTCCTGCAGCTGCCAAAAAACCCAACCCAGTTCTAGGCTGCATAAACAAAGGGATAGAATCAAGATCACGTGGAGTGTTAATACCACTTTATTACGCATTGATAAGGCCACACTTGGAATACTGCATCCAGTTTTGGTCACCACGATGTTAAAAAAGATATTGAGACTCTAGAAAGAGTGCAGAGAAGAGCAACAAAGATGTTTAGGGGACTGGAGGCTAAAATATATGAAGAATGGCTGCAGGAACTGGGTATGTCTAGTTTAATGAAAAGAAGGAATAGGAGTGACATGAAAGCAGTATTTCAATATCTCAGGGGCTGCCACAAAGAAGAGGGAGTCAAGCAGTGGTGGGTTGCCCCCGGTTCAGACCGGTTCACAAGAACTGGTAGTAAAACCAGCGGGAGGCTCCACCCACTGACATCATCAGGAAGTTTCTGCACATGCGCAGAAGCGCATGAGTCAAGCAAAAGTGCACACGCGGCCCCATTGCGAACTGGTAGTAAAGGTAAGTAGAACTCACCCCTGGAGTCAAGCTATTCTCCAAAGCCCCTGAGGGCAGGACAAGAAGCAACAGTTGGAAACTAATCAAGGAGAGAAGCAACTTAGAACTAAGGAGAAATTTCCTGACAGTGAGAACAATTTATCAGTGAAACAACTTGCCTCCAGAAGTTGTGAATGCTCCAACACTGGAAGTTTTTAAGAAGATGTTGGATAACCATTTGTCTGAAGAGGTGTAGGGTTTCCTGCCTAAGCAGGAGGTTGGACTAGAAGATCTCCAAGGTCCCTTCCAACTCTGGTATTCTGGTTTTTTTTTAATGAAATTAAACTAAACTAAAATTAACTCTACCCGTCAACCATGTAGTAAGAAACTTAAACAATGTACTTGAAGGAAAATAACCATTGGAAAATTTTATTTATTTATTTCATAAGTAGATTAGCTGCCCAACTCTTGACTCTGGGTGCCATATAACCTAAGGCAGTTATAAATAAGAGTGATACAAAGATCCAAAAAAAAAAACAAAAATTGAGAATGTAGTAGACTTGAGTTTTTGTTTTCCACTTTTTTAGAGAGAAGATACTTTAGCTGAAGTTCATCTTCAAGGTATCTCCTATATGTTGATGACATCTATAAGGTGGGATATGATATATGATATGATACATATTCTATGATCCCCTGACAGTTTCTGATCAAGATATGCCTGTCAGGTATGTTCTCTTTACAAAGGGAATTGCAAGACCCCTACCACGCTTTTTTGATTGGGTGGAAAGAGTAACTTTTAATAATATGTGCCAGTGCCAGAGAAAAATTGATCTGATCACAGAGCTGGTATAATAGGATTTAATTCTGCTTCAGATGTGCTAGTTTTAATAAAAAAGGATTGAACAAAGCTCAAATAAATTACACAGAAAGGTCAGGCTTATTGCCTGTACAGTTCTGTTAACTTTTCCAGAGAAATTTTTAGATACTGTATTTATAAGACCTTTTGATTTGGGGAAAGCAGGATATAAACTGTATGCATGGCTCCCCCATTATTCGTGAGGGTGATTCATTTACAAATGAGAATCCTCCCTGCTTAAAACAAAGCATCTTAAGGAGGCTTCACCTATGTTGAGGCTTTGTTTACCAAGATGTCCCTTTTACATTAGCAAACAATCTTCCTTCACCTAGGAAATGAGGAGAGGTCTTAACTGGTTTGTGGTCTATGAACAGCAATCTTGTTTACGTGCTCATCTCATCCCATAAGTATACGATGGTTTTAGTCAATTTAACTATTAAATAGATCGGTTTATGGGAGAGATTTCTATCTTGCAAAAGTTTTAAAGAGGCAGATAAAATATAACTGCACAATTGAGAGTGGAGCAAAGACATTTAATAGATCAAAGAATATTTCTAGAAAATTAATAACTTCTACTATTGTTTTGGTTTGAAGTTCTTGGTTAATCAGCAGCTCCTCTAAACAATTAACAGATTTCTAAAAAAGGAGATCAACCACTAAACATCTGATCTTGCCTGGGAATGTTACAAACTGTTGTAGATCACAGAACTAAAGTCTGACTATAACTGATTATCTGGGGGAAAATTCCACGAAACCTTGTAGGGGCCTAAATAGACCTACTTATAATTATGCAGAAAAATATGAAGAAAAAGCAGGGAAGTTTTTTAAAATCAGAAGAACATTAAAAATACAATCACCATCTTTTAACGACCCCATAATTCCTTGCTGGGTAGAGTCTGGGCAACTGAATGGAGCTAGCCCGATGCCCTTCCTGTCACCAATGTGGAGTTTTGTTTAGCAAATATATTCTCCTTGTGCCCAGAGAGAGAAATATCTGCCTCTACCTAGGATCAAACTCACAGCCTCCTGATCGTGAGGCGAGAGCTCCATCTCTAGGCCACCACACCACTGCACCATTCCAACTCCAATAATACAATGATCTAAACAATTTATTGCCAGTAAATATGGTTATGGACAACAATCTACAGTATGTAGCATTATTGATTCAATTTCTATGGCCACCTATCAAACATTTGACTTGGGCAGGTGAACAACAACTTCGTCTCCTTCTCTCCTCCTCCTCCATGTTCATCTTTTTTGACTTTTTCATCTTCATCCTCTTCCTCCTCCTCCTCTTCCTCCTCCTCTTTTCCCCATGCCAAGGAAAAACATCATTCTAAATCAAACCATCATAATTTATACTGATTTTTAGAAAAGACCTTTCCTTTATAGCTAGGACATGTGAATTATTAATCTCAGAATTAAATATCAAAGAAAATACATCAAAATTGCTAAACTTTATAAAGCTAGTTTCCCTGGCCATTGTCCAAATTTCAAAACCATGAGGATTTCAGGTAAGATAACGTGTCCCCCGTCCCCCGACCCCCGCTTTTCTATGCCTCAGTGGGAAAATAAAACATGAACTAGCACATGCACGACATACTGTGAAAGTCAGGGAAGCCATATTACCACATATGCTCAGCCACCTGCCTCTCTGAACGCTAATGATTTATCCCGTCCCATTGGACTCTACTGCATTAGGGTTTTTTCACTTACTTAAACAAAAGGCCACTGAATCTTTGTTCTGCAAAGGACTGGACTGAATTTGAAGGAGGGATCTACGAGATCAGAACCATGAATACGGCTTCTTTTCTATTCTCAGGAACACTTAAAAATTTCTACAAATATGGTAGTCAGAATTTTGAGGACAAAGGATTTGCTGGACCAGGCCAAGCTGCAATCTGAGCAGGCTGGCTAAAGATGGTGAGGGCTACAGACCAAAACATCTGGAGAACATCAGATTGTGGGGAATCAGCTGTATAACCCAATGTTTCTCAACCTCAGCGAGTTTAATACAACTGAGTTCAACTCTCAGAATTTCCCGGCCAGCGTGCTTAAAGTCATTGACGCTAAGAAACATTGATATAATCATTCTTGTCAAGTTAAACCAATGGGTAATCTCACTTCTTTAGAAACATGTAGTCCATCACTTGTGCCTATAAAAGTTGGCCTTCCCTCTCTTTCCTTGTTCATTTAGCCTAATCTTATCAACTTTAAATGACAGGGCTTGATTTTTATTATCAACTGCTCATCTGTTTGGTAAAATTCTGCCCCCCCCCCCCAAAATGTTGCTGAGCTACACTTCCTGCATGTTCTTATCTTTGGTCACAGTAGCCTGGCACTGACCTTCCAACACTGGTGGGTCAGAGCTTCTTCATATTCAACCCACTTTTGTTTATTACCAATCAGAGATGCCAGGGAGATGAATCTGTGGATTTTCTCAAAGGAAGGACATCTTCTACCACCAATACCTAAGTAGAGAATCAATGCAATAAGTATCTTGCTGTCAACCATCCCACTGGGTTAGGCAGCAAAAGAAACTCCTGGGACATTTTTTTTTACCAAGAGTATAACTTTACTGGAGATTTCATATGGGTACAGAAGTAGAAAAGCCACTTCTAACTATTTTGTGCGAAAACAGCATAGGGAAACTTTCCCTTTTTCCCCTGGACTTCCCACTGTCCATTGCCTATCAATCATTTGCACTCTCTTTGTTTTGAGAATGGTCTGTCTGCTTCGGATTTCCCCAGCTGGCGGCCTTGAGGTATTGGGTCTGTCTCAGGATTCCCATCGGCAAGCTTTGCATTCCAAATTTCTCTCCTAAACCTCCCTTACATTCCAAAGCCTTCCCAAAGCCTTCCCTCTCCCCTTGGTTGCAAGCAAGACTGTGTAGCATGTCAACCATGGTACTGGCCTTTCTAACCATGTGGTGCCTTCACTTTGGGTTGACTTCATAGTATCCAAAATAATCAAAAGCAAAGCTCCAACTGCGCTCTTTCACAAATGACCAAATGGAGATCACTCGACTCAGTTTCCCCTATTCAATACTAGTTCAAACAATCAATTTTCCCCACATGGTCACTTCTATCAGTGTTGAACTGCAGTTACTATCACCCTATCTGGTAGCTAACCAAGTTCTGATTTGAAATCAATGCATCAGCATCTCAAAGGCAGAAGACCAATTTACTAAGCTGCTCCGTGAACAAGGCAAATCCATTATACAAATCCAATCTGAGACATTTTCCTCCTTTCTCTGATGTGGTGCTTATAATAAGCAAAATAACTACAGTAATTTTTCAAATGAGAAGAAAGCAAACAAATTCACCATGCCAGAAAAACTTTACCCATCCTATTTTTCATGCCACATCTCTGGAATCAATAACTGCACCTATTGATTGTGGGCATAAATTCAAAACATTAATTTACATTGAGTATCTTAACCTAATAAAGAAGCAGCAGCAGAATTTGGCCGAATTGATTTCCCTTTTGTTTTCAAGATTAAAATCAAACCTGTGGGAGAAACAGAGACATTGCAAGGTACAAATGCCGTTAATTATCAGTAACTATCACAACAACATCAAGAATCAAGTAGTCCCAAGAGGAAAAATCCATGATTGTTCAGTCTGGAAAAATTACACAGGTTATCTATGGGACAGAGGAAGAGGTCTTTTCTCACTCCTAAAAGTATTTAAATGTTGCATTTACATTGGCAAGAGCTGGACATTTTTCCTTGCAGATAATGGGAAGATAATATAACAGGTAGTATTGGGCAAAAGATTTATTTATTTTATTTTATTTATTTATTTATTTCATCAAGCATGTATTTTATGACAGATACAAGTGTAAACATAATTATAAATACATGAAAAGGATATGAATAAAAGAAAACATTAGGACAGGGACGGTAGACACGCTGGTGCGCTTATGCACGCCCCTTACATGCATAAGCAGGAATGGGGTGAGGTCTACAGTAGACAGTTTAAGGTTAAAGTTTTGGGAATTTGGGGAAGAAACTACAGATTCAGGTAGTACATTCCAGGCATTCACAACTCTGTTACTGAAGTCGTATTTTCTGCAATCAAGTTTGGATCGGTTTACCATGAGTTTGTATCTATTGTATGCTCTTGTATTGTTTTGGTTGAAGCTGAAGTATTCATTGGCTGGTAGGACATTGTAGCAGATGATTTTATGTACTATGCTTAGGTCAGACCAAAGATGGCGAAGTTCTAAGTTGTCTTAAGCCCAAAATTTCAAGTCTGGTGGCATAAGGTATCTTGTTGCAAGCAGAGGAGTGGAGGACTCTTCTTGTGAAATATCTCTAGACTCATTCAATTGTATTAATGTCCGATATGCAGTGATACAGATGAGCTGTATTCAAGAATTGGTCTGGCAAAAGTTTTGTATGCCCTGGTTTGCAGTTCAATATTACCAGAGAAGAAACTACGCAAGATCAGGTTTACAACTCTTAATGCTTTTTTAGCAATGCTGTTACAGTGAGATCTGGCACTTAGATCATTTGAGATGAGTACTCCAAGGTCTTTGACAGAGTGAGGGTCATCTGTTAGGTCATATCCATCTAGCTTGTATTTTGTGTTCTGATTTTTTTTCCAATATGTAAGACAGAACATTTGTTGGTTGAGATTTGGAGTTGCCAATTGTTTGATCATTCTGACACATAGTCAAGGTCTTTTTGTAGAGTAGTAGCATTGTCAGTGGTGTTGAATAGTTTTACATCATCCGCAAAGAGAACGCAGTTGCTTATAATGTGATCGCAAAGGTCATTTATATAAACCTTTGCAGTCCCAAAGCTGCTTTTTCAAAAGGCAGCTGGGCTTTGTTTTCCCTTGAATACATTTCGCTTCTCATCCAGTTCATTTCTGAACTGGAGAAGCTTCTTAGATGAGAAGTCCACTGCCTTTTGAAAAAGCATGTTTGGGACAACTATGAGCCGGATGCCTAAGAAACTCCATAGATATAAATCTTGGCAATTTTTAGGCTTGTAGAGATTACCGGTAATTAACTTGGCAATGTTTAGGCTTGTAGAGTATGGCTGGGGAACTCTGGGAGCTGAATTCATAAATTTTAAAATTGCCAAGGTTGGACCCACCCTGATTTAGGGAATCAAAAGTCGATTTTCAATCTTGTCCATTCTTGCTCTTTGGATAAAAGCAAGACTACAACATTTCGTTGTTGCTCCTATTTCTGAATAAATAATTCACAAGCTGAGCGACCAACAATTATTCTTCTTTGCTTCTATATGTTAAGAAACAGCTTTCAAATAAGGGGGCAGATGATGAAAGCAAATTTTAACTGACAGATGCCATGCAACTCAAAAAGCAGTGTCAAATGCTTGCAAATGTGCAAATGAAGAAAAAAATCTATTGACACAAAGATAATAAAAATATACCAAAAAAAAGCTTACAGCTTACCAATATTGTAATTTACTAAATTGCTGACTTTACTATTAGGAGCTAGTCCTATCATTTGATTGACAGCTAATTAAAATTTGACTAGATTAAAACTTCTGAAGGACTCTCACTTGCATTCAAGGCATTGTTCAGCAAACATGAAGGCCAAATGTTAAAACTATCTAAAACGTAAGCACTGATAATTTATTTAAGTCCTGGAAATTGTCTGGAATATTAAAAATCCGAGAGCAAATATATTTTGCATGCAAAACTCAAGCCTCTTCAAAATTTGCCATATAAATTTGAAAACCTTGGCATTAAACAATATTCCTTCTCTAGATTTTTTTTCCTTTAAAAAGTACAGTTCAAATGCCAGATTTCAAAAGCACACTGTCATTATTTTATGTAAATGTTTTAATACAATATCTTCCACCACAATGATCATTTTCAGTGTCCATTGAAAGTGGAAATACTGCTATTCATGCAAGGATTTTTGGAATAAGTAGGATTTGAATGCAGCCGTAGTTAATTTCCCTTTCTTTGTCCCGAGTAGATATTTTTCCCCAACCCTCCTGCTCATATAAAAGAAAGTTATAATTTCTATGAAATCTAAAAAAGAATTTTGTGTTGAGCTGAACTCTGGGGTCCCAGAAGCTCAGATCTGACCAATTCCAGGTTTCCACACATATGTAGTCGCAGCACAATGTTTTTGTGAATATGTATCCAGTTGTGATACACTATAGTCCTCAATTTACAGCAGTTCATTTAGTGACCATTCAAATTTGTAATGGCACTGAAAATGTGACTTATGACTGTTTTTCATACTTACAACTGTTGCAGGATCCTGAGGGTCACATGATCAAAATTCAGATGCTTTGCAACTGGTTCACACTTATGACGGTTGCAGTATCCCAGGACCATGTGATTTTGCAGCCTTCTGACAGGCCAAGTCAATGGGGAAGCCAGATTCATTTAACAACTATGTCACTAACTTAACAACTGCAGTGATTTATTGAACAGTTGTGAAAAGAAAGGTTGTAAAATGGGGCAAAACTCATCATCTGCCTCACTTAGCATCAGAAATTTTTGGGCTCAATTGTGGTTGTAAGTAGAAGACTATCTATATAGACTATCTATATAGAACTTTGACAATTAAACACCGGTGCAGCCCCAGAGACCAAGGTTAAATTCAATCCTCGGTTGATATTTTACTGTGACTCAGATCGGTCCTACCTCTATCCTGATCTTGTTATCAATTCAGTATTAAAACTCCGAAAATGTCCCTGGTCCTCCCAAATACCAGCGTGATTTACTGCTTTATTTAATCCTTTCTTTGCACTTGGACAAAGAGCTACCTCCCATTGTTAGAGCCTTGATCTAACAGAGCAATAAAAAAAACCTAATAGGAAGTCAAAATCTTGCATCTGCGTGACAGCTTATCATTTCCCTCCAGGTTGGATGGCTCCTTATTAATTTGTTGATACTGTTGAGATCATCTTCCAGAGGAACAAAAGACGAGAGGCTTTTTTGCAAGCTTGTATGTGGCCTTTAAACCAAAGCAAGGAATAATGGGAAACCACAGTCTGAGAGCCCTCCTCAGCTGGCCTCCGTATTTCACCAATGATCAGAAAGATAAAGGAACCCAGGGCTTCAAAGTGACACAAAGAGTTACCTTGGGCGCCTTCATCTCGTTTTGTCTTGCACCACCACAATGTAGCTTGTGTTTAGGCCTTGTGAAGTTCAAGTATGATAAACACTGGGCTGGCTTTTGTGTTGCGATTATCGAAATGTTAAATCAAAAGGCTGGGCCTGCAAACTGAGAGGCCTTTGAATGGCTCTTCTGTCTTTATTTAAACACTTCAAACTTTGTTCTCTGCAACAGCCTGCGGCTGCTGCTGGTTTTACTTGCTTCCCTAAACTCATGAACTTTCAACTTGGTACGTGTCTACAGAGATTCTTAGACATCCAGGTCATGGTTGTCCCAAAGCTGCTTTTTCAAAAGGCAACTGGATTTTGTTTTTCCTTGAAAACACTTTGCTTCTCATTCAAGAAACATCTTCAGTTCTGAAAACATGAAAGTACAGTTGCTTATTGAAAAAGCACCTTTGTTTCAATTTGGCAGAGGTTAAAGAAGTGAGGCCCAGCCTTTTGGGCTCAGCATGTCAGAAATTTGGAAAATGCCTAATGTCAGGCATCAGAGTGGGAGGGAGGGAGAGAGAGAGAGAGACCAAACAGACAGAGACACAAGAAACAATTCTCTACATATTGATTTATTAAGAAAAATAATAAGTGCAATCGTGTGGTGCTATGTAGTATGTCAAGAAATGTTAAATAATTACAAAAATGAAATATAAGTAAAACACACTCATTTTTGGAGGGTTTAGTAGTTGCACAAAAACACAACCCATTCTTCAACGGCCTCCAAAAATCACACAAGAACTAGGCATGCTTCCAAGGACAGTTGTTGCCGAGTATTGGAGTGTCATCAAAAATGTTGGGTGTGATCTTTGATACGTGTATTACGTTCGCCATCACTGGGTTAAAGACACTATTATCTCTAATGGTTCTAGTTTTTAATTGTTTATTGCCCAGAGTTGCTGAGATGGACAGTCTCTAAATTTGATAAATAAAAAAAATATCTTTCACACTTCCATGTACACAGATCTGAATCATGCATTTCTGGGAAATAATATCCCACAAGCATGCAGATGATTTTGACTGGAGAAAGCAACTTTCAGAGCAGACATGAATGCCTGGTAAAATTTGATTGTTAGACATCCAAAGTAGCTGTTTTTGTGTATTTTTGGGGAGGAATTGGTAGGAGCTGTCCGAATCAAAAAGAATATTTTACTTCCTTTGGAAGGCGAATCTTATCATTTAAAGACTAACATAACCTGGCATGATATCTACCCAAAACATCTATGCATCATGTGGAATTTTATTTTTTATTTATTGTATCCCATCTTTATAATTTTTACAAGTAACTCAAGGTGGTGAATATATCCAACATGCCTTCCTCCCTGTTTTCCCTATCAAGGTCCCGACTAAAAAATCCAAGCAAATTAGAACTGCTATCTTCCTCAAAGAACTTCTTTATTGGGTACATCATATTGGCACACTTAGTGTAAAACCAACTCTGAATAGGTCCCAAGGTTTCAGCATAATTAAAATAGAAAGTAACCTCTTCCCCAAGTGTCACTGGTCACATTGGCCAATTAAGTTAATTGGCAGGCTTTTCAGGCACTCCTCCCCATCTGCATCTGTCAGCTAGGAAGATGACCTTGGTTCCCACAAGAAAGCTCTGTGTTGTGTCTAGGGAGGCATTCCAACCTCCTCTCCTCCCCCCCCCCCCTTGCACTGTGTGACAACAATGAACAAGAAGATGGCTTCTGCCAGGTTCAGTTCGACATTGACATTCCCCACAATAACCACCCTGTGAAACGGATTAGGCTGAAAGAGAATGACTGGCTCAAGATCACCCAACTAGCCTTCATGGGACTAGAATTCAGTGTCTTCTGATGATTGGCCCAAAGTCACCCAGTTGGCTTTCATGCCTAAGGCAGGACTAGAACTCCTGATATACTCTATAACCAGAACTCTCTTCATTCTCCGATTCCTCAATTTTGTAACCAAATTAGAATGCTCTACATAACTGATAAAAGGGACATGGTGGCTCAGTGGCTAAGACGCTGAGCTTGTCGATCGAAAGGTCGGCAGTTCAGTTGTTCAAAACCCTAGTGCCGCGTAACGGGGTGAGCTCCGGTTTCTTGTCCCAGCTTCTGCCAACCTAGCAGTTCGAAAGTACGTGAAAAATGCAAGTAGAAAAATAGGGACCACCTCTGGTGGGAAAGTAACAGCGTTCCGTGCACCTTTGGCATTTAGTCATGCCGGCCACATGACCACGGAGACGTCTTCGGACAACGCTGGCTCTTTGGCTTTGAAACGGAGATGAGCACCACCCCCTAGAGTCAGGAACGCCTAGCACATATGTGCGAGGCGAACCTTTACCTTTACATAACTGATGCTTTATCTCTGAACAGCAGATAAATGTAGACATCCTACATGACTTACAATCATGACTGACATGTACTGTACAGCTTGAAAACCTTTACACTGGGAAGCTCCATACCTACAACAAACACCAAGATCCCAACATTTAAACCTGAGCTATGATTATTCTCCGCTACTGCTATCATATACGGGCATCCAAGACTTGAAATAATATGCAAGCGGAGAAATCTGAGTGTAGGCGAAGAATATTTTGCCTTTCAACGTAAGACATCAAGAAAATAGCAGGATGGAAAATAACAGCCTAGCAAGAAAAGGATAAGACTGATAGCCTGAAAATAAATCTCCTCCCCTTCCAAAAAGGGAAGAACGATGCAAGAACATAACTGTAGACAAATGTCAATGAAAATTCTCAATCATCCAGGTCAGAGTTGTATCTTATTTTTGAAAAGGCAACTGAACTTTTTTTTTTTTTTGAGGAGGAGGAAGAAGAAAAAGACGTTTCCATTTGGTTGTTCCAAGAAGATTCCACGCCTCTGATTCCGGTGACCCCAAGTAACCACAACAGCTGTCAGAGAGTGTTAACTTCAAAGACAACACAATCTTTCCATTTCCCCAACCACCATCCTGTCAGAACCTATCATTCCCTCCCACCTCCCACCCCAACTAATCTCAACTGTCAATAACTGTCCTTCCATCTCCCACACCATCTAATATAATTGATGAAGCTTCCAGGATAGAAAGCAAAACGTCTTCTTCCTCCTCCAGTTGCCTTTCTAAAAATAAAAAAACCATTTTTGATATCCTTGCAGACAATTCTGTAAGTGCTCCTTTAAACTATCAAAAGCTGTACATGAAAAAGAATTTAAAATGAGCAGACGTTAAATGTGTCTTTCACCTCAGGCTATTTTAATTCCATTTAGTTCTCCACAATTATATAAAGTAGCAAACAATAACACAACTACGGAATCAATTGGGGGGGGGGATTTTGTTTGTATGAAAGCAGCAGCATATAAAACATGAAAGCTAAAAAAACTCAGCACAATCTTTAGAAGAACAAGGACTGAGTAAATTTTGCTGAAGACATGAGAAATATCACAAAGTACAAGTGCACAAAAATATTGGAATGCATAAAATATTAAGCTACTCAATAGGTAAAGGAAGGCATTGTAAAAAATACAGATTTGCAAAAATTAAAACCACGAGGAATTGAGGGAGACGGTACTAGGAATACACAGACAGCATCAAAAACATGGGTTAGAGAGGAAAATATTTTTTTTTTAGTTGGATACTGTTTCTCAGTTTTACGTCTTTGCTTTCTTGGCATCTTTTTTTCCAGAGTTTTCTGTAGCAGATTCGGCTTTTCTTTTTTGAGACTAAAGGGAGGAAAAAAGAAAATGTCATTTTCATTACTCATACGGTATTTTAGAAAGGTAATGAAATTGAATAGGCCATTATGTGACCAGCTGAAGGTAACAAAGAACCTTCGCTACCTTTCATCCATCCATATACACACATTTTGACCCAAAAGATGAACAAACAGGGCCTTTGAAAAGACACACAGTTCTGAGAGAAAATTTGCAAACTATATTGAATCTTGTAAAACTGTCTGTGACCTCTGATGTGGTCATAACTTCAAATAAGTTCTACTAATACACAGCGATTTGAGTTAAACAGACACCATCTGAAACAGACTGGTATGCCATGTTTTTATTAAACTCATTAATCAAATTCAGTGACTTTGCTGAGAAAACTGAGAACATCCTACCAAAAAAAACCCAGCTCTTTTAAAGGGGGAAGCTGAGTCAGATGTTCCAATCAATTAAACAATAACCCTGCCTGACTTTGAAAGGCTATAAAACACATAAGGTTGGTTGCCACAACTGGAGGCTGCCTTTCATAACAGAGGTACAATATGTGGATCATGCTATCAGGCCCAGTACGTATACTAACCAGGAGAGCAACTCCATGGGAAGGCTAAAATGTCTTTTATTGAGATTGGCTCGAAGAAAAACATTTTAGAGCCATGGTGGTGCAGTGGTTAGAATGCAGTATAGCAGGCTAATTCTTCCAACAGTTTGATCCTGACTGGCTCAAGGTTGACTCAGCCTTTCATCCTTCTGAGGTCAGTAAAATGAGGAACCAGATTGTTGGGGGCAATATGCTGACTTAAATTGCTCAGGGGCTGTAAAAGCATTATGAAGCGGTATATCAGTCTAAGTGCTATTGCTATAGTGCTATCTTGCAAGTCTGATTGTGCTGAACCTCACCCCCTTCTTATACTGGGTGGAAACTAATCAAGGAGAGAAGCACCTGGAATTAAGGAGAAACTTCCTAATAGCGAGAATAATTAACCAGTGGAACAGCTTGCCTTCAGAACATCACTGGAGGTTTTTTAAGAAAAGACTGGATAGCCACTTGTCTGAAATGGCATAGGGTCTCCTGCTTGAGCAGGGAGTTGGATTATTAGAAGACCTCCAAGGTCCTTTCCAACTCTATTCTGTAACTAACTAATTAACATGCTTTTTTTCCAACAAAAAATGGTAAACGATGCATTTGGGCTGCTGTTTAACCGGAATCATTTTATCTACCCAATGAAGTTCTAAACACATTACAGTAAGATTATGGATAGTCTCAAAAGGCTCACCAACTTTCTCTCACCCCTGCAGTTCTTGGAGCCAGTCTTAACTTTACAAAGACTGCAATTCGTGAATTCTGTTGCAACTGTGTATTTAAAGATTTCGAATTCATTCACCACTGCAACTCATCACATTTTAACCAGTACATTCTATGCAAATTATCCAAGAAGCTTAACTCATAAAACCCCTCAGAGCCTATGATCCCCCTCCCCTAGAGATTTCTCCTTTACGAAGTCTTACTCATTTTTTTCCTAATAAAAGAAATTTGAGTTTCAGATACCAATATCTTTAATGTGAAGTGTCAAAATGCAATGGCCTCGCACATTCTCTCAGGAGTCCCTGAACACCCACCACTGGAAAAGACTTCACTTGTAATCTAATGTTTGGAAATGTTTTTTTAAAAATGATCTTGGCAGCTGTTTTATTTTTCCCCTTTCTTTCATTCTAGAAGGATGGATACATTTTTTTTATCCAGCTGCAAGATTTTTCCCTATTGGCCAATATGGTTTTTGAGTTGTTATTAATTGAGTTATACTGGTTTATGTTTTTCGACTGAATTTGAACACCATTTATTTTCCTTTCTGTTTCAAAGCTTCTTCTGTATTCACCGAAGGAAATGTGACGCGTTTTAAATGTAAAAAATGAATAAATGCGACAAGAAGATATTCATTAATTACCACTGGTGTCTTGGTTCCCCGCTTCTTCTTTTCAGCTTTCTCTTTTTCCTCAATTTCCATATTTTCCTTTTCAATGAGTGATATGAGCGTATTGCATCGTCTCTGGAGTTCCTGTGTAAGATCAAAAGGAAATATCAAGTTCTGCAGCACTTTAACCAAAGGAAGCCGAGTAGAAACATTAAAAGGCAAGATGTCCAGGCTAGGAGGCGCGGATAATTCATGCACGCTGAAAGGCTGAAACGAAGCCAAGAAATCTTATTAAAATGTGCTTCATGCTGGCAACGTAGCTTTTATGTTTGTTGACTTTAGCAGTAGGACGCACTCTAAAGTAGTTATAATCCAAAGGATTGAAGAGGAGGTGGGCCAAAGCCCTCATTATGCCCTATGAGATTGTGGAATAACTACTTGAAGTGTAAAGCTGAACTGCACTTTGAATCCAATTCCAGAAAAGCCCTCTGGAGTACACAAAATTGTGAACATGACACCAAACTGCATCTCTGTATATAGATCCACACTATTCCCTGAGATCATGTAGCGGTTCCAAAAGGCAGACATTAAGACCCCAGGAAAAGATAGAGCTGCAGACAGAATCCAAAGCACTCCACAATCCTTTAGGGTAGACACTGCCAGACTGATTTTCTGGAAACAGCTGGCCGCTTTAAGATAAACACAACTGTGCCCTTTTCTACTTTGGAGAACAACTTCATCTAAAGTACGTTTGGTGAGATTTGCTTTGTCATATAGAAAGGGGCATAAGAGAATCTTTCTCCAGAAAATTCCTTTGCCTTTCTTACATTGCCCTGTTTTGCTTTTCAGTTTGTTTTACCATAGAACCGTACATTCCTTAAAACCATAAATAGCAAAGAATCAAGAGCCTTCTTGATCTGTTTATTTTGTTCTCCATAGTGCCTAAAGGCAGGACAGGTTGCAGCTCATCAGCGGGAGATCCAACCTGGAAATAAGGAGGAATTTCTTGACAGTGAGGAAAATTAACCGAGGGAATAGCTTGCCTCCCGGAGTTGTGGGTGCTCCATTGCCGGACATTTTCAAGAAAAGATTGGACAACCATTTGTCCAGGATAGCATAAGACTCCTTCTTTGGGCAGGGGGTTGGAGTAGAAGACCTCCAGGGTCCCTTCTAGCCCTGTGATTCTATGACAGCACTAGCAATAGCACTTAAGAGTTATATACTGCTTCACAGCCCACTCTAAGCGGTTTACAGAGTCAGCATATTGCCCCCAACAATCTAGGTCTTCATTTCACCAACCTCGGAAGGATGGAAGGCTGAGTCAACCTTGAACCAGTGAGAATCGAACTGAACTGCTGGCAGCCGGCAGTCAGCAGAAGTAGCCTGCAGTACTGCATTCTAGCCGCTGCGCCACCACAGCTCTTGATTCCGAAAGAGTTCTCTAAATTGGGTAGCATAGGCATAATTCTTAAAATTATGCACTGGACATAGAAATTCCTTGACCCAGGCCTTGGTAAGAGACAAAGAGCCCCTTACTTCTCCTGTGATACGGGTACCATAGAAACCACAGCTCATGTTCTTCTATATTGCCAGTTCTGCAGGAATATTTGCCCCCAGTTGATTATTGCTCTTTATTTAAATTTACGTGGCACTCTGATAATTTTTATCTGAATGACTATTAAACAATCAAGATAAATTCATTTTTATTATGTGTAAGCTTCACCCACAAACAGTTGCCAATAGTTGTTGTTAGAGGATAGTTTTGTGCTGCTTGTTTTATTCAATGCACTTTTATTGGCCAATGATCAAAATAAATAAAGTGTCTATACATCTAACCCCTCACTTCATCCCTTTTGCCATCTTTTATCCTTCTGTTTTATTGATTTTACTGTAATTTGATTGTTAAGAGCCACCCAGTCTTATTGAATTGGGCAGGACACAAGTAAAACAAATTATTATTTGTTATATATAGAAAAATATGAAGCCCCAGCTGCCAGTTCTTTAGCTTGTGTGGGCCTTCACATGCATGAAGTTCTTTTCAAGAACTGTACCAATGTAGCGTATGTGAGGATCCATTTGTAATTGACAGATGGAAATGTTGTCAAAAAATATTTTGAAAAGTATTTTTAGTTGACCGTTTCATACACTTCACAACCAGGAAGGGAGAAGATGAGTTGGTCCAATTAACAGCAGCAGTGTTTTCTCCACTGAAACATCCCTTCCTAAGCCTTACAACCATACAATAAAATTTCCTGTACTCTCTGCTAATCAACCATTTTATATAGAGAAACAGATTGTGTTATTTAAAATACGTCTAAAATTTGGATACGTGAGCGCTATAAACACCGCTTGTGATTTTAACACCAAACACATCAATCTCATTATAAATGTTTTTTGGCTTGGAATACGATCTCAATATGCTTAATTATGGTAGCAAATAATATTTCACTGAAGTGATGCTCTCATTTGAGGGCAACAAAAGCCGTTCAAAAAGTGAAATAACTACTCCTCCATAAGACCCACAGACTAAATAATGGAGGGAAGGGGGAAAAGACCTGCAACCTCCAGCTTTTCTGCCAAAACTACACTGCCTAGCATTTAAGCTCTCTGTGAACAAGCCTTTACACTAAGAATGGTCAAATTTGGGGCTTGCATTCACTGTAAAATGAAGAAATGCAAATACAGAACGGACCAATACGAATTATTGTCCCAAAATCAGAATGAAACAAGACTAGGTATGTTAAAAAAACAGCTGTTCTTCTTCTCATGGAGTGCCATTTTGACAAAAAAGAGGACACAGGAATGACTAGAATGAAAACAGGCTTTCGGCCCCCAGATTCCCTAAGAATTTCTGGTATCTGAGTTTCTTCCAGTTTTTATGCGCAGCCCAAAAACAGTTCAACATATCTTAGACTATTTAAAAATGTTCCCTAGTTACGGAGGAATGCACAATACCAGGTGTTCACCTTCCCACTCATTTAACACACTACACTGGGAATTGTTTCCTTGTTCAAATATGGCAATAGCAGAAGACCGGTGAGATTTTGACTTCCTTATGTTACAAACCAACCTCAAAACTGAATTGTGAAAACAAAAATACCTTGAGTATTTTGGAAGTATTCCAAGCCTATATAAGTATGAAACATCTTTACTCTGAACTTCTCTTTCATAATTTGAAGGTTTTCCAAGAGCTCCTTCCTTCTCATATTTCTACACCAACGTGAGCATTGTTTGGCCATGGAGACATAAGGGCAATGGAGACATTAGGATTTACTGGAAGTTATCACTGCCATTCAGACCATCACTGTAATAGGAGTATTAGATCAATAAATATTGGCTGGTACTTCTGCCAAGCTACATCCCCTGCTTTGGAAAATGTATTTATGGGAGACACTGAGCACAATACCAACTCTTGCAAATTAGTGGAGAAACATTAGCAGTATTTTGCTGTAGTATCGACTTTAGACTGTTTTTTTCAAACCTGAATTTAGATAGTATTTGTAACTATGCTATCTCTTCACACATATAAGGCACATCAAGAGTTTTGTTTCCTTATTTGTATTCCATGCTGCCCCAAATTATAAAGATTATATTCGCATCTCTAATAAGAACAGAGAGCTGTACTTGTTCACAAGGGCTCTTTATAATCACCGCTATGAGCTTTTAATTATTCCATGAAACTTCCTGTAAAATATTTGCCATATATTTTGACATTCAAATCACGTAGTACTACTAGATGCCGTTTTGTTGCTAATATTCCATTTCTATAAGTAGTAACCTTAGAGTTTTAAGTTTTCTAGGAGGTTTCCAGGTTGTTTTCTAATTAAGAGTAGTTACTGCAACAAAGCCATCATTTGGAACAGAAGGAAGTAGAGTAACGAAGTGCTGGTGTTACACATATTATCAGCAGTGGCTATTTTTCTATCATAAAGAAATTGTCAAAATATGGAATCTCCACTATGAGGGGCAGGAAAACCTGCCTATATCCTAAAAGGAAGAAATATTGTTTTTCACTGATATAGACCATGAGGCATATAAGTTAATGATGAAAAATGATACAGTACACTGACTCGCTCAGAACAGAATACATATACCAACAAACCTGGACTAATAGAAAAAATGTACACTGGGAACAGGCAAACATCATGCCTTGAAAAGAACAGATCTGCAAATCAGTAGTGTTTAACGATCCCATCTTTATCACTGTCACTAAGAAGAAAGGCCGCTACTAAAGCAGAGCATCTAAAGGTAAAGATTGGGGAAGAAGAAAAAACGGGAGTCTTATAGAAATGATCGTGCCACTTATGGATTCATACTGTGTAAGCTATATGCTTGCAAGAAAATAAGACTTGCCGTAGAATTATATGGGTTTTCTGAAAAATATTTTTTCAAATGAAAGCAGAGCTGATGAGCCACACAGAGGTAAATCAGCTAATTTATCTAGAACCAGAGAGACATCTTGTGGCCATCGGAACATAATGAAGATCTTCCAAGCAAAATGCAGAAACATATCGTATTTGCTTTTTTTTCCCTTTTGTATATTTAAGCACGGATGTGCTTAAAAAGTTTTAACCTTGTCCAAAATGTCGCATTTTCAGGCACATGACTGATAGAAGCAGAGACTAAGAATGTTTTGAGAAGTTTCAAGAATGAACCCAATAAGTGAATAGAATCGATGTCTGGATATAAAAAGAGACTCTCTGACTCACATTAAGGATTCATCTGTTTTAGACGTTCATCACAATACCCCTCAGTTTCTCCTAGGAATCCTGTAAGTAGAACATTTTCCGCTCCATTGTCACTTTTGAGTTATTGGCATTCAGAGATATATTGAGCCTGGATGTGGCATCAATAATCACCACAGCTCCTCTATGAAAATGGCAGATGCGATCTCTACAACAGAGGTGTCAAACAGGATTTCTTCAAGGACTGGATCAGCATTGTAGTTCTCCTCCATGGGCCACTTGGGAGGGGGGGAGAGGGGCCGGGGGGAGAGAGAGACGGGACTGATGCCTCCTGCAGCACCCTGCCAGCAGAAACAGGGCACAGGGGGTCCCGCACAGGGCCCTCCGTGCCCCATATTGGCTAGCAGGGTGCTAGAGGCCGTCCAGGCTGAAAACAGGGCATTGGGGGGGGTGTCTTGCAGAGGCCCCCATGTCCTGTTTTGGCCAGCAGAGTGCTGCAGGAAGCCGTCCACGTGCAGCCCATCCCATGCCCTGTTTTGGCTGCCAGAGGCCAGTCCTTTGCTATTTCCAGGTCAGCCCCATGGGCCAGATCCTTGATTTTGACACCCCTATTCTACAACATGGTATCCTCCAGATGTCATGGGTCCAACATGGTTGGGAAGTCAAGGAGTTGCAGCACCAACACATCTGGAGGGGACATATGAAGAAGGCTTATCTAAACTAGTGTTTTATCATTATACCTTGTGTCAACAAATTCCTGCCTGTCCTGAATTCTCCACAAGTGCATTTTACTAGATGAAGCCAGGTCCTCATGTTAAGAAAATGGGAATAAACCCCTTTACCCACTTTCTTCAAGTCCTCTCTCTTAGCCATTTATCCTTACTAATTTTATAGACTTTTTACTATGTTCTCCAACTTCTTGGGCATGTTAGTTAACACCTTTTGTTCTTCAAAATCAGCTTTCCCCAATAACGTGATGTGTTTATGACAAAAAAAGGGGGGGATGGGGGGAGAATTGCAGCTGTATGTAGAAGACACCGTTATGGTAAGTTGAAGCAGCTAATTATGGAAAATGAGATATTCTTTTACATAAGCTAGAGAGTAACATATATTTGCTTCGTATTGGTCTCTTATGGAAGCATTGGGATTTGCCATTAAATCTGAATATTCCCCAAAGGAACTCACATTTGTTGTGTCTGGGTCATCTTTTCATGTTCTCTTATGCTAAAGAAAATAGTTCTAGAAATTCATGCTGAGGTTTAGAAATTATACACCGCAGAGACAATTTAACAATGATATCCTCTGCAGTTAAAATTTAATATGTCATTTCATTTTATCTGCCCAAAGTCAAACAATTGTACATTTGTTTTTGCAGGGAAAATTTCTCTTCACTTCAGGCAGAATTTAAGAAGACAGTCAACGTAAAGCACATGTAGATTGTTTAAATGGATCCCGATATATCCAATGGAGCTTTAAAAATATTCCAGTGTGAATGTTATCCAGAATATAACAATAACCCCAAAGAGTGACTATTCATCTAAACAAATCACAGTTACCTTGGCATTACAACAGGCAAATTTCTTTTGATTTTCCATGTCATCAAACAGACCCCAATTCTAGTTCTTTACATGCCGATATTATGTCTATGGAGATTCTCAGCCATCCAGATCATGATTGTCCCAAAGGTGCTTTTTCAGAAGCCAAAGGCACTTTTTCTTAACTGGACTTTGTCTCTAACAGAGACAAAGAAAGTACTTTGAAAAAGTACCTTTGGGATGCCAGTGTTTTGTTATGTCAGTTCCTGATATAGTTTCTGCACAGATTACAAAAAAGATGTTGAGACTTTGGAAAAAGTGCAGAGAAGAACAGCTAAGATGATTAAAGGCCTAAAGACTAAAACATATGAAGAACGGTTGCAGGATTTGGGTTTGGCTAGTCTAGAGAAAAGAAGAACTAGGGGGGACATGATAGCAATATTCCAGGACTTGAGGGGCTACAGAGAGCAAAGGGTCAACCTATTTTTCTAAAGCACTGAAGGCAAGACAAGAAACAATGGATGGAAACTAATCAAGAAGCAACCTGGAATTAAGGAGAAATTTCCTAATAGTGAGAACACTCTACCAGTGGAATGTCTTGCCTTCAGAAGTTGTTTCATCACTGGAGGTTTTTAAGAAGAGACTGGATAGCCATTTGTTTGAAATGGTATAGGATCTCCTGTCTGAGCAGGGGGTTGGACAGAAGACCTCCAGGGTCCCTTCCATCTCTATGATGACACTTCTGAAATCTGGACATCACATATTCTTAGATGGGAAATGGATAGCCATACAGATGTGGCACTAGGGCAAAACAGCTCAAGAGAAGCAGATTTTTAATATTTTTTTTCTTTTGCAAAATAAGTAGTAGTTAACTATTTCAACATAAAAATAGGATGACACAATCAGATCTATAAAACCAAAAGGAGTTAAAACAAACAAACAAAAGACATGCAGACATAAACCAAGCCCGCATCAGCAGACCCTTTGCTTACCATGGCGGTTCTGGACTTAATAAACCAATCAAATCTGAACTGGGGCGCGTTGCGCACACACTGTCTTAGCTCTTCATACACGTTTTCTTTATCGAATCCCATTTTATGCAACATGCATATCAAAAATCGATCTTCTTCTTCTGTGTAATTTTTGCCTTTGTTGGTTCCGTACTGAATTCGCAGCTGATGGAAAGGGGCTTTATACCTTGCAATCTAAAATTTTTAATATATATATATATATATAAACATATATGCATGTATCAGATTTCTTCTGCTAGGCATTTGTCTGCATCTCATTCAATAGCCATGCACTCTTATTTCAAGGGCAGGAAATTCACTGTAATTACGCCAAGATCAAAGCAAATAAATCATTTCCACTCAAAATGTATTTAGTAGTTCTAAGCATTAAGGTCTCAATACTGGCGATGTAACACCAGAATAGCGGTATGCTTATATTGGGACAAATCATCCTGTTTTGGAGACAATATGTAAAGACTTAAATTTCTGGAAATGACTCTAATGCTGGGAAAGTGGAAGAAAAAAGAAGAGTGACTTGCATCAAAGGAAAGGAAAGGGTGAATGTTTGTTCTCCGAGTTTGTGGGTTGATTTCCAAACTTTTCGTTACCAGGCTAGGTAACACCTTCAGTGGAGTTTAGGGGATGTTAATGTTCTTCTGTTTATAAGGGCTTCAGGTGTGCATGTGTCACGTGAAGGTCTTGTGATGGGGACGTTACATCAGGTGAGAGTCACTGGGAGGTGAACTGCTGGGGGGGGGGGGCTTGCGTGAGTTAGTTGAGGGTCGGCGCTGTCTCTAGTTAGCTGTGTGGTTGATTTGGATTCTGAGGGGTTCGTAGGCTCCTACAGCCAGCCTACAAACTCTTCAGAATCCAAGTCAACCACACAGCTAACCAGAGACAGCACCGACCCACAACCAATCCACGCAAGCCCCACCCCCACCACCAGATCACCTCCCAATGACCCTCACCTGATGTAACCTCCCCATCACAAAACTCCCACTTGACACACTCACACAATTTAAACAATAATAATGCGGATGGATTCAGTTACAGTGGCAGTGGCTGCACTGTTGAAAAACTTGAAACACCAGATTAAGGATAGACTGTTGGAGAGAAAAAATATCTTTGTGGTTGCTAAATGTCTAACACAAGCTTGATGTAAATTAATATATTGGGGCATTTCAATTTTTACAGCTTTATAAACATGTATCAACACAAAAACTAAATTTGCCTACTTCTGAATTGGTTATGGAAGTTTTGAAATGAAAAATTAGGAAAGGGCAGAGAATAATTTTGTCAGCGGGGGAAAAATCACCACCTGCTGGTTTTTGAAGGACAAGATTAATTAGGAGAATATCAATGAACAGGTTTACTTTGACATCCAGTGCTTTTTTGATGCTAATCCTCCTCTGTATTCTGGCTTCTCCTCTTTCAATCTGAGCCATGATCCTCTCAATGTCCTGGAGTTCATTGCAACGTTCCCAAAATACAGCTGAAATTAAAATAATAATAATAATAATCTTACATGTTCCATAATAAAAGGAATATTACTTCAAAGCAATTAAAGCACTGAGTTCCATAAACTGAGCTAAACGCAATTACAGCATCTCTATAATGAGAAGAATGTTTTAAATATTCTGAAAACTTACCAAGTTATATTTTATGCCATTAACCTTTTTTATACCAATGCTCTCAGATCTTTCAGAAATTCAAAACAAGAAAGAAAATATGTATCTGACTGAATTTGTAGAAGTAGGTGAAGCAATCCAAATTTCCTACAAATTTTTTCAGACATTTCTTTCAAAGAGGGCATTATAAGTTGGAGGGAAAATGTAACGTTAAAATAAGCAATTAAGCTTAAAGCCTATTAGGTGTTATTCAAGGGAGGGTGGAAGAGGCACAGAAAAAAGAGGTACAGGCTAAAGCCAACAAGCCTTTCCATCTGCTACAAAATGCAGTTTCTCGCATTTCAAGTTGACTCTACACAGCAAAAACACAAACCATGCCCCATCTGGTCTAACTGTCTATTCTCAGTGGCCAACCAACTGCACAAGGAGCCCATTAGCCCCCAGCAGACAGTCTTCAGAGGTAGATCCAGTGCCATTGAGGCCAACAGCCAGTGATCCCTATGATTCCTCCTGAATCAATGGAATCCTTTTTTTTTTTAAACTGGCCAAGCTGACAGCCAGCACTATATTTTGATGATAGTGAATTCCAAAGGTAAATCAGGCATTGTGTAAAAATAGTGTGTCCCGATTTTTCCAGTATTCAGTTTTATGGGGTGAACCTGCTAGTTCCTTAAATGCCTCACGGAGGGCTGTAACGTCTTCTGAGTTTTCGGTGTCGATGTCGAACAACTGCAAATGGAACATTTCAAAAGGTGCCATCAAAGCAACTTGTACAAAAGACAGAATTTTATCTATTTTTGTATTAAACTCTTAGGAATCCAGGGACTGTAGTAATGGCTAAACTTTTGTTCAGTCTTGCCAACGTCATCACAAAAACAACCAGGAACGCTTTCTTTTTCTAGAAGAGCATCCAGGCAAGCATAAAACAGGCTTGGGCATTGTTGCTTTTTTAATCATAACCGAAAACTACAAGATTAAAGGATATCTTGTCCCCAGGACTATCCTTGATCAATGTGGGAAGTATTATAGGAGCTCAGAGGTTGGTAGTGCTTAACAACTTCTTCCATTTTCTTCTTTTAATCTCTGTCATTCTCACATTGTAATTATTGAAACAATGCACCATTCCAGGTGTCACAGGTAATAGCAATGAAACAACCTCTTTTCTCCCTAATTTCTACCTGGACATATACATGTGTAAGTCTTGAAACTAGAATTTGTAGCTTTGGAACTGGAAGGGTGTTTGAGCCAATTACACTCCACTTAAGAAGCAACTATACTTTATTTTCTGAAATATATTTACATGCTGTGCCTGAAGCTCCTCTGGGAACAATCTGTGGCTTTAGTACCCAACACTACATATGAAGGCCCGTATATGTGTGAAAATAGAGGGCACAGGATGACCCCAAATGATAGCAAGGGGAGTGGCATGGGGAAGAAAGAAGAGGCTTTTAAGTAGAGCCCTGGACTCTTAAGGATGGGAAATATTTGAAAGAATGCTGCTGCCCTTCAAAAGTATGGCCGAGTTTGCAAAGCAGAATTATGTTTGCATTGGAAATGCATCTGGGATTCTTGTGAATCCATCACTCAACCAAACGGTGATCAGCCTTATAATACTGTCAGGAGAAAGGAATAATAAATCCAGCCACTCTCCCTCTGCCTTACCAGCCACAGCACTGTCAATAACGAGGGTCCTCATTTTACCCACCTCAGAAGGATGGAAGGCTGAGTCAACCTTGAGCCTGGTGAGATTCAATCTGCCAAATTGCAGGCAGTCGGCAGGCAGCAGAAGTAGCCTGCAGTATTGCATTCTAAACACTGCGCCACCGCGGCTCTCAAGTGAAGCATGTCATAACCATTTGTCTGAAATGGTATAGGGTCTCCTGCTCAGCAGGGGGCTGGACTAGAAGACCTCTGAGGTCCCTTCCAACTGTACTATTCTATGTTCTATGACTAAAACTCAATCAGTGCAAGAATGGGAACAGCTACAGGGTTATGGTGCATCAATCTTGGCATAATCCCTCGGCAGATCTTAAATCTTTCCATCCAGAACATTTCCTTCTTTCCACATTACAAGTTCCTCAGGTTTCTCTATCCTTGGTAGAATTACAAAGGTAACCCAATAGGGAAAAAAAAATGAACTGTTCGCAATCATTCTTAATTAATCAAGGAACGATTAACGCACCTGAATACTCGATAACTTCCTCAGGTGACTTTCCTTCCACCTCACGGGCAATATCATCTATGTCGTCACGGCCATATTTTTCATTAGCTTTAATAAACTGATTGAAGTCTCTTTTGTTCCAGTTTGTAAAACCCTGTTAAAAGAAGAAGTTGTTTTTGTCAGATCTTGCATCTTAGGAGGATACAGTTCGATTTGCTCATTAATGCCTTGGTACAATGTCACATAATAATTACAGGGGTTAATGATCTTGCAGTATTTCCATAAACATCTATTATCCAGGGTTTATTACTCAAGTCATAAAAAGATGAGTTATTTTTAAACACATCTCCTTATACATAAGGGAGAGAAGTTGTTCTATTCATGCTTGTAAATGGCAAGTCTCCAAAGAAACAAAGTTCAGTCCGAATCTTAGCAGGCATTCACTTGTATCACACTTGAACAAGTACAAGTAACTAACAAAAAAAACCCCTTTAAGAATATGAGGGCACTTGTCCAGATGTCACAGGCAATCTTCTGGAACTAAACACAGGAACATTCTGTTTCAAACACTTACAAAGCAAATGGTGAATGAAATTAACACCTGGAAGGGAAGAAAATCCCCAATTCCCATGCATACTTTTGATAAAATATGGAAGGGGGGGGATGAAAAAATCTATTGACTATGGAAGGAATATAAACAAAAAATTGGCATTCAAAATAGTTCCTTGAACATCATTAAACTTTTAAATAATTAAATCAGGAACCTCTAAAGGTTGGCAGCAACTGAAGTTAATTACTGGAGAGACAAATGTCAAATATTTTATATAGTGTGCCATTGATAATCAGTGTTTGACCAATTGCAAAATTACTGTAAATGCTAGATCTTATTTCTGAGATCAGATATACTGAAAACCAGCCAGTGTACACAACGAACATTTCCTTCATTCAGAAAGACCCAGTCTATGATGGAAAAACTTCTGCTCTTAGACAAAAAATATCCTTCCAACCCTTTGTATAAAACAATAAATCAGCCACAAGAAATGAGGTACTTTTTGAAGCATGGATTAACATCCGCATGACTCCTATTAGCTACAGGAAGTTCTCAACTTATAACAGTTCATTTAGTGACTGTTCAAAATTACAACAGCACTTTAAAAAAGTGACCTACGGCCATTTCAACCACTGCCGCATCCCCATGGTCATGGGATCAAAATTTGGATGCTTGGCAATTGGTTCGTATTTATGTTGGTTGCAATATCCCAAGGTCATGTGATCACACCTATTGTGACCTTCCAACAAGCCAAGTCAATGGGGAGGCCAGATTCATTTAACAACAGTCTTAATAACTTAACAGCTGCAGTGATTCACTTAACAACGGTGGCAAGAAAGGTCGTAAAATGGGACAAAGTTCACTTAACAAGAGTCTCACTTAACAGAAATTTTGGGCTCAATTATGGTCGTAAATCAAGGATTACCTGTATTTGGGGAGGGGGCTCTTCAAATTCAAAACATTTTGCATATGCAGAGTCTCTTTCAAGCTGAGGCAGTTTTGGGAGACTTTTGAGATACATCCATGCTGGTCTTGTTGCAGCAGGATAGAATATAGAAGTGGCTTTCCATGTTTTTCCTGTGGCATAATTTTCTTCAAATTTTCCTGGCATTTCCTGTAGGAATCTCTACCATGTACTAATCTGACTTAATTCTATTTAACTTCAGAATCCAGACAATATCAAGCAGCTGCTACCATCTGCTGAAACAGCTGTATATTTTTAGATAATAGCTGAAATGCACACTTTAACATCAAGCTGCATTTCTTTGCTTTTACGGATGTTCTACCATGTTGGGGTTATCAGTTGTAAAAATAAAAATTCAAACAAAGGGCAAGACAGTCATATTGATTTGACTCGACCAATAATATGTGGATAGAAAAATGTAAAAAGAAATGTAAACAGACATGGGCGAAATGATTCAGATGTTTTATGTACCTATTTTCAAACATTAAACTGTTGTAAAAAAAAGTTTATTCTCTCTGAAGAGAGATTAGGAGCCATCTGTATTTTCATTGTAAGATTCACTTCATCTGACACTGGCAATTTAAATGATCAAAAGACAGTTGTTAAGTCAACCTTTCAAGTGGAGGATTCAAGTATATATATCCTTAATATATAAGTCTAAGTACTAATATAGAAGGATATATTAAGAATGTTACATTCTGTTGGAGAATAATGCAACAAAGCTCTATGCTTCCTATCTCATAACATGCAGAGAGTGTTAAAAATTATGTTTGAATAGCCCAGCAATTCAGGCATAAAAGTAATTAGACTGATTCAACAACACTCATTAAAAACATAACAAAATCTAAACTTGCAGACTTTGTGCCAGAAAGCTACTGATGAAATGTTAAACATAAAGTGCCTGGAACCATCCACTACTGGTAGACCTCAACTTAGGATCAGTCAGCCAATAAATAGTAATCCACTTCATGAGAGGAGAGAGGTTTATTTTGGTAAAAGCCAAACCTTTAGATTCAGTTTGAACTGTGTCAGTTTCAACTGTTCTCTTTGTCGAGTTCCCACTTTCTATCTTTACCTAGCTGCTGAGAACTTGGTCATTGCATTTTGAAAACAAAAGACTAGAATCCTTTCTCTTTCAATATTTGCAAACAGTAATTCAGAGCATAACCACTAAAGATGGACAGCTTTTTTTCAGGAGGGTCCTTGGTGCTCTCTGAGCTTGGCTGTTTTCTTGCAGACCTTTCATTACCCAAATTAGGTAACATCAACAGTGCTAGCAGAAGTAGTCCTCTACTTACAACTGTTCATTTAGTAACCATTTGAAGTTACAACAGCACTGAAAAAAGGTGACAATTAAGACAATTTTTCACATTTTATGACCGTTGCAGCATCCCCATGGTCACCTGATCAAAATTCAGACACCTGACTCATATTTATGACCGCTGCAGTGTCCTGGGATCATGTGATCCCCTTTTGCAACCTTCTGCTAAGCAAAGTCAATGGGGAAGCAAGATTCATTTAATAGCCATGTTACTAACTTAACAACTGCAGTTGATTTATTTAACATCTGTGGGAAGAAATGGGCCAAAATTCACTTAACAAAGTCTTGCTTAGCAACAGAAATTTGGGGCTCAATTGTGGTCATAATCAAGGAATGCCTGTACTGATTAAGTTACCTCGTTTGGGTAATGAAATGTCTGCAAGAAAACAACCAAACTCAGACAGCACTCTTCATTTCAGCCCTGAGCTGCAAATATCCCCCTTTATTGGTAGCGTGGTTTTTTTCTCAGCTGGGGCTTACACAATTATTTATTTTTCCCTGCCTCCAACAGCTGTAGGGGATGGCTGTCACGTTATGGTCAACAACATTATCTTATTTAGGGGATAATGTGTGAGTTTCAATGTAAAATATATGCATTAAATATCTCATTTACTCCCCCTTCCCCCCTTTGGGGATGGAGGGGGGGCTGCATGTAGACCTGCCAACTCTGGCTTCGAGTCAACGCAATTACAAATTAATCCATATGATCAGACAGCATTTGCAGTTTTCCAGGGGATAATTACGGTAATGTCTTGCACAGCAAGCAGACGGGTTGATAATCACAGCTTCTTCTTCTTTTTTAATAAGAAATAAACGTGAAGCCCAGAAGCCATATATATACCTGGGTGAGCAGCCTTTCTTTCTCTTCGGCCTCTTCGGCAGAGAGAGGAGCCGATTCATCAATCTTCCGCTGTTCCTCTTTCTGCACCTGAGCTGCATTCGGAAGGTCAGGATTCCTGGGGACCTAAAACCAGCAATGAAGTGAATGAATAGTAAGCGAGCAATGCTATTAAGGGTTCTGGATAGAGGCCTATCCGGCTCCCTTTATGGCCTTTCTCTGAAACGCCAAAAGGCAAGATTGATGCATTTTTCATCTACTGGGATTTGTTAGGAGAGGAAATATTTCTCTGGCATCGGGGGCAATAGTAGAGAAACATTCTTTTTACTTGTGTTTACAGGCCTCAGAAAGTTCTTCAGGCAAGATGAACATAGCCTATCATAACTCATCTCTTTCCCCTTCCTCCTCAATGGCTCGCAGGCACTTGTTCCACACAAGTGTACCAGTAACAGCAATACATAAGTAGCCAATACGTGTCCAGAGCTCTCTTTAAAGCTTCCAAAAGCTTCTGGGTATCATGAATATAACGTGTGTGTATGTGTGGAGAAGACATAGCAGGAATACACACCGTCCAATGCTTAGCCACTGAAGAAGTGATTTGTGTAATAACCTTTATCCTGTTTGGAATGGACCAGTGCTACAAAAACTTGATTTTAAAAAGGATGCCTTTGTAAATTCGGAGGGGAGAGGTGTTATTTAATACTAGAATATTATTTATTTAATATTAAGGCTGTAGTTTCTTACCTTATAACCTATCGTCTTCCGATAATAGAGGATTTCTTTTTCAAGAAGTTCAAATAACCGTGGTGGAAAGAATTGGAAATCTTGAATATTTGGCTGCTTGGGTGGTCGCGGAGCCTTTGAAATTAAACACATAAGAGTATCAATGCTATTCTAATTTTTATTTGCGCATTCATGAGAATGAATATATTAGCTTTGTGTAACGTAGGAGGTTACTGTGCTGACCTTTGGGATTTTAGGCTCACTAACACGGAGAGCTTCCCTAAAATAGGCATCCACAGCGTAGTTGGCTTTGCGTTCTCGTTTTGGAGGCTCGATCCATTCCATCATGCTCAGCTAGAAAAAATAAACTCATTAAAAGGGCAAGGAAGATTATCAGGTTCTTGCTGACACAGGTGCTTCGTTTACAAAAACTTGAATAAATTGTTGTGCGCTGGGTTAATTCTTTCTGTATTTTTTTCATGTTCTTCTCCTGAACAGAAGGATGCTTTTTTAAATATTGAAACGTGAATAGTAAACAGAAGTAATGAACTTCCTTGCCATATGTTAAACCATACCAGTATTGAATTTGAGAAAATTAAGAAATAAAGGAGCACATACATTGTTTCACGCGCATGAGCCTGGGTGACAGTTTCCTTCAGTGAAAAAAAATTAATTGCATTCGTGGGACTCTTGAGAATTCCATTATGAACTTGACTAGGATACATTTTCCCAAGCATCCGTCGCCTGGACCTAGGTATAATTAATTTTTGGACCACTTTCATGCATCCTACATTCTACACTGGTTGGACTATGCTTATCTCATGCATTGACAGCAAAATTAATGGGGGATAGACATTTGGTAATTTTTTAAAAAAAATAGTGGTTTGATTTATATACTGGCTGGGGGACTCTGGGAATTGAAGTCCATAAATATTCAAGTTGACATAGTTGACTATGTTCTAGATATTACTGGATTAAATCTTTGTCTATTTCTGTCCACTGGGAATGCTGGCTGATCTGATTTAACAGAATAATAGAGCTGGAAAGGATCTTGGAGGTCTTCTAGTCCAAGCCCTTCTCAACCAGGAGACCCTATACCCATTCCAGACATGTGGCTGTCCAATTTCTTAAAAACCTCCAGTGATGGAGCACCTATAACTTCTGAAGGCAAAGCATTCCACTGGCTGATTGTTCTTGGTTTCTCCTTTGTTTATTTATTTATTTATTTTTATTTATTATTTATACACACACACACACACACACAAAATTTAAAATTATTAAAAGAATTAAACAAATTTTGGCCCAGATTTAAAACATCCCAACTAAAATCCGTTACAAATTAAAATATCAACTGGGGGGGGGGGGGGGTGTTATGCCAGTCCAGCTTGGTGAAATAGAAAAGTATTGAGGGCTCGGCAAAAAGCACGGAATCTGGTATCCTACCTATCTCAGGGGGCAGGTCGTTCCAGGGGGCAGGTGCTGCCAGAGAGAAGGCCCTCCCCCTGTGGGTCACCAGCCAACATTGCCTGGCTGATGGCATCCCGAGGAGTCCCTCTCTGTGGGAGCGTACTGGCCGGTGGGAAGCTATCGGTGGCAGAAGGCGGTCCCGTAAGTACCCAGGCCTTATGCCATGGAGCGCTTTAAAGATGGTAACCAACACCTTGAAGCGCATCCGGAAGACCACCGGGAGCCAATGCAGCTCGCGCAGGAGGGGTGTCACATGGGAGCGGCCCATCGCTCCCATAATCCCCCGCGCGGCCGCATTCTGCACCAGCTGGAGCCTCCGGGTGCTCCCCAATGGGAGCCCCATGTAGGCAGCATTGCAGTAGTCCAGGCGTGAAGTGACGAGAGCCTGAGTGACTGCGCGTAGGGAGTCCCAATCCAGAAAAAGACGCAACTGGCAAATCAGGCGAAACTGATGAAAAGCCCCCCTGGCCATGGCCGTCATATGCTCTTCTAAAGACAGCCGTGCATCCAGGAGGACGCCCAAGTTGCGAGCCCTCTCCGAGGGGGCCAGTAACTCGCCCCCAATAGCCAGCGATGGCACCATCTGGCTATATCGGGACGCCGGGAGCCACAGCCACTCAGTCTTGGAAGGGTTGAGTTGAAGCTTGTTTCTCCCCATCCAGACCCGCACCGCCTCCAGGCACCAGGACATCACTTCAAAGGCATCGTTGGGATGGCCTGGGGTGGAGATGTACAGCTGAGTATCATCCGCCTACTGATGGAACTCCACCCCAAAACCACGGATGATCTCACCCAGCGGCTTCACATAAATGTTGAACGGAAGGGGTGAGAGGACCAACCCCTGCGGCACCCCAAAAACAAGGTGTCTCGGGGTCAACCTCTGCCCCCCTGCCAACACCAACTGCGACCGGTCAGAGAGATAGGAGAACCACTGTAGGACCATGCCCCCCCACCCCCAGCCCCTCTAACCAACGCAGCATGATACCATGGTCGATGGTATCAAAAGCCGCTGAGAGATCTAACAGGACTAGGATAGAGGAACAACCCCTATCCCAAGCCTTCCAGAGATCATCCACCAACGCGACCAATGCCGTTTCCGTGCTGTGCCCAGGCCTGAAGCCGGACTGGAGTGGATCTAGATAGACAGCTTCATCCAGGTACCGAGGAAGCTGTCGCGCCACCACGCTCTCAACAACCTTCGCCACAAAGCAAAGATTGGAGACCGGACGATAGTTAGCCAAAACAGCCGGATCCAGAGTGGGCTTCTTGAGGAGGGGCCTCACCACCGCCTCTTTCAAGGCGGACGGCAAGACACCCTCACTCAAAGAAGCGTTAATAATTCCCTGGAGTCAGCCTCACGTAACCTCCCGGGAGGCCAGCAGCAGCCAGGAGGGACACAGGTCCAATAAACATGTGGTCGCATTCAGCCATCCCAGTATCCTGTCCACGTCCTCGGGAGCGACAGGATCGAACTCTTCCCAAATGTCATTCTCAAGACCGGCTTCCATCATTCCGTCTGTACCTACCCAGTCAGAGACCAAGCCTTCCCGAATCTGAGTGATTTTATCATGCAAATACTGGACAAAATCCTCAGTCCTCCCGCATTCCCAGATGGAGGAGGGAACGGGTCACCCTAAACAGTTCTAGGAGAAGTCAATTAGTTTCCATCCATTGTTTCTTGTCTTGCCTTCTGGTGCTTTGGAAAATAAGCTGACTCAATCTACTTTGTGGCACCCCTAAAATATTGGAGCAATGCTATCATGTCACCCCTAGTCCTTCTTTTTACTAGACTAGACATACCCAATTTCTGCAACTGTTCTTCATATCGTTGCCCTTCTCTGCAGAGTTTCCAGAGTCTCGACATCTTTTTTATGATATTGTGACCAAAACTGGATGCAGCATTCTAGGTCTTACTAAGGCTTTATAAAGCAGTACTAACATGTCACATGATCCTGATTCTATCCCTCTGTTAATGCAACCAAAGATTGCATTGGCTTTAACTTTGCATCTCAGGCAACATTCAGAGGACAATAGGCTTTCCAGTCACAAGTACACTCCAATCTCAATTCGCGCCGGGGGGGGGAGGGGGTAACGAGAGCCTAGAATTTCACCCCAGCAACATCCAGAGCTTATTTTAATATGTTTATGATCCTACTGAAATCAAGTCATTCTCTGTAAAGCAATTCATGCAACTGCAACGCCCCATGTATATGAAAAATATACCTTTTGTTTCCCTCTATAATCTTCCCCTTCAAAATTGTACAAGCTCATTTCAGTGTCCATTGTGAAGTTCCGAAGAGAGCTTTCACCCATTTTTTGCAAACGTTCATTCATTTCAGCTGTCTAAAGAAAGTCACAAGTACCAAAAAAGAAAGAGAACACATTTTTAGAAATGTCTTTTTCATGTATATAAATACTATGGCTGATTTTAATCAGTCTGTATGAAAAGTTAGCTAAGCTAACATATTTTTTTCCCGGTGAGTTCAGAGCTGATATTTATTACAGATAGCAGAAAAAATGAACAAGGCACAGTGATTTATGTTCCACATTATCTCACCTTTTTTTCACCTCTTTCTAAAATAGTGGTAATGTCTTCATCAGTCAATTCACTGTCTTTGGAAGCGAACACGTGTGTTGCTCCATGACGGATCATTTGCAACATTTCATCTTTTGCTAGTTTGTTAGACTGCTGATCAATAAGCCTTCCTAATACATAAAACACAGAGAATTTTAATTCCAAACCCATTGTGAGTTCTATACTAGAATTATAAAGTCATATCCCTTTCTAAGCAGGCTGTTTAATAAAATTACAATTAAAAAGTGGAAGTACAACAGCAAATTTAAATGTTTCATATCTTAGTGCCAAATTTAAAGCAAAGATTTACAGAAGAGATTGACTTTGACATGTGCAATTTGAGGAGAGCACCATATGATATTATCCAACTTTTACAGGACCATTAAATTTTAACTGATCAGGAGCACAATATGCTTTATAAGCATATATCAAGCAAAGCATTTATTTGGTACTGAAGTCACATCAAAACTAGAAAACAAAGCCAGATACTGAACCATTCACATATTAAAACTGTACTCATGTAATTTAGGTACAATTTTTAAAAAATAAGGTAGAAATTCCTATGCCTGGTGCACCAGAGAACTATGCAGCAATTTTGTTCAGATGTGAAAACTATTTACAAGTAGTCCCCAACTTACAACCATCTGTTTAGTGACTGTTTGAAGTTACAACACTGAAAAAATGACTTATAACCATTTTTCACTTATAACCATTACAGCATCCCCATGATCCCCCCTTTCTAGATCGGGACTCCCTACGCACGGTCACTCAAGGACTCGTCACTTCTCGTCTGGACTATTGTTAACGCTCTCTACTTGGGGTGCACCTGGAGGCTCCAATTGGTGCAGAATGCGGCCGCGCAGGGGATTATGGGAGCGACGGGGCGCTCCCATGTGACACCTCTCCTGCATGAGCTGCATTGGCCTCCAGTGGACTTCTGGGTGCGCTTCAAGGTGTTGGTAACCACCTTTAAAGCGCTCCATGGCATAGGGCCAGGGTACTTACGGGACCGCCTTCTGCCACCAATTGCCTCGCACCGGCCAGTTCGCTCCCACAGAGAGGGCCTCCTCAGGGTGCCGTCAGCCAGACAATGTCGGCTGGTGACCCCCAGGGGGAGAGTCTTCTCTGTGGTGGCGCCCACCCTCTGGAACTATCTACCCCCAGAGATACGAGTGATCCCAGACCTCCGGACTTTTCATCGGGCCCTTAAAACTTACTATTTTCAGTTAGCCGGGCTGGCCTGACTTCATGTTGGTTTTAAAGTTTGATACTGATGAAATGTTTTAAATTATGGGCCAATTTTTATAAATTATTTTTAAAATTATTTTAACTTTTGTATACAATGTTTTTAGTTGGCTGTTCACCGCCCTGAGTCCGGAAGGAGAAGGGCAATATAAAAATCAAATAAACATAAAGATAAAGATAAATAAACATGATCACATGATCAAAATTCAGATGCTAACTCATATTTATGACAATTGCAGTGTCCCGGGGTCATATACCTTTTGCGATCTTCTGACAAGCAAAGTCAGTGGGGGAAGCCAGATTCACTCAACATCCTGTTACTAACTTAACAACTGCAGTGATTCACTTAACAACTGTGGCAACAAAGGTCATAAAATGGGGCAAAGCTCACTTAACATCTTAGCAACAGAAATGTTGGGCTCAATTGTAGCGAACTCTTGTAAGTCAAGGACTGCCTGTAACTGCTTATATCAGGGGTGGTTTTCCAACTTGACAACTTTAAGACTTGTGGATCAACTCCCAGAATTCCCCAGTCAGCCATGCTGGGAGCTGAAGTCTTCAAGTCTTAAAAGTCGCCAAGGTTGGACGCTCCTGGCTTATATCCTCCATGTTTTATCCACTCCAGTTGCCATTCTCTTTTAAAGTTGAAGGAGGGAAACATCTCAAAGGAAGTCAGATTTTTCTAGTTTCACTATCGAATGCTACAGGTCAGATCCTGCCTTCTCTTAATTTTATCTCTGAATACCACAAACATATTAAACCATACCTTGCTGAATAACAATTGAATCCAGCCTCAGTTTTATCTCGGCTCTTTCTACTATTCTCTCTTCAACAGTGTTGTCAGTGATAAGCCGAAATACCCGCACAGCCTTTTTTTGACCAATCCGATGAGCACGATCCTAATCAGGGTAAATTAATTAAGGTGTAAGTGAAAAGATGCCGAATACCAATTTAAAGGTGAATGTATTGTTATTTAATCTATTTTAATCAACCCTTCAAATGTAGTTTTTACATATGTGTTCGTTTTCAGTTAGCTTATATAAAAGAGTGCAGCTGCCCCAGAAATAAACCTTGAAGATCTCCACTTACCATCGCTTGTAGATCGACTTGTGGGTTCCAGTCTGAATCATAGAGGATCACAACATCAGCTGTTGCTAAATTAATCCCCAGGCCTCCGGCTCTTGTACTCAACATAAAAACGAATTTCCTGCTGTTTGGAGCATTAAAGGTATCTATTGCTTCCTTTAAAAAAAAAAGATATATTTTTTAAAGAGACTGTAAAAATACTGTTTCCTGTTGTTGTTTTGCCTGGTTTCTAAAATAGTTATAGGGAGAACTCTGGCCATGATAGAAACACAGGGAATCAAAACTCTTTCCTTCACCTCTCCAAGCAGTTCTGCAAGCAACTAGATCCCCAGCCTGTGAATTACAGAGCTCTTCAAGCAGCACAGGTGATTCTCACTGGCATTCTTTGTAAATATGCCTTTCACTTATTTTCCCTTAAAGTGATACAGGTAGTCTTTGACTTGCGACCATTCATTTAAGCAACCAGTCAAAGTTACGACGGTACTGAAAAAATGATTCACAACCTGGCCCTGCACTTATAAACTTGCACAATATTGCAATTCAAGCCCTTGGCAACCGTCATGTATTTACAATGATTGCAGCGTGCTAGGGTCATATGATTGCCATTTCCAAAATTCCCAGCGGGTTTCCAACAAGTAAAGTCAATAGGAGAAGCTGGAGTCACTTAAGAACTTTGTGGCATTCAGTTAATAACCACAGCAAAAAAGATAATAAAACCAGGTAGAACGCCCTTAATGACTGCATCGCTTGGTGATGGAAGTTCCAGTTCCAATGATGGTCGTAAGTCAAGGCCTATCTGTAGTTGAAACTCAAATCAGAAACTTGAATGACATAGCGTGCAATAATGGAAAATTAACCTCAGTTTATAAGGCCTGACGGAAGATAAGACCGCTGTCCCAGCAAATTGGCACTCAGGAAAATAGTGAAGAAATGTTAGTTGGTGCACAGCCTGTGTCCAGGATAGAACAAAATAAACGTTCAAGGGATTAGACAAATTATTCCCACCTCTCTCTCCTCGTGCGGTGTTTGCCCATCCAGGCGACAATATTCATAACCTCGCCACATGCAGTAGTCTTCCAATATATCCAGTAAGCGAGTCATTTGGCTAAAAACAAGAACTCTGGAACCTGAGGGACAAAGGAGTGGTTGAAACACCTTTAACTCCACTTTGGGTTAATGATAATGAGAAGCATCTACATTAAATAGTTATGTCCGGGAATGAACGTTTACTGATATCAATAGGACCAAGGAATAATGGCTAACTTTGGTGGATCTTCATCAACTGCATGATGAATCTGGAATTGATCATTTATTTATGTATTAAATTTGCAGTTACTCAGCTGCATCGCAACTGGGCAATGTTTTTCATTCCACTCACTCACTCATTCATTTCTATCCCGCCTTTATTATTTTTACAAATAAGGTGGCAAATATATCCAACACACCTTCCTCCTCTTTTTTCCCCCACAACAACTCTGTGAGATGGGTTGGGCTGAGAGAGAAAGTGTGCCTGGACCAAAGTCACCCAGCTGGCTTTCATGGCTAAAGAGGGACTTGAACTCAGGGTCTCTTTCTTTCTAGCCTGGTGCCTTAACCAATGGACCAAAACCCTATATACTGGCAATGTGTAATATAAGACAATTAAAAATAAGATAATACAGAAATCATGTAGAAGTCCTGGGGGGGACAAACCCACAGAATACCACAACAAAAAAGTCCCACAAGGGGTCCCACCAAAGGGTCCCACTAGCCCAAAACTGGGAGGAAGGGGAAGGAGATAGTCTATCTTACCCTGTTCTTTGAGTTTTGATAGTAATTTGTCCAGGGCAACCATTTTGCCACTATTGGTCACTAAATGAGTATCAGTGGTGTAAGGCGGGCCTGGTTCAGCACCATCAAACAGGTACGGGTGATTACAACATTTCCTCAGCTGCATCAGGATGTTCAACAACCGCATCTTGTCCATTTTGCCCGCTGAATTTAAGATATCGATATCTTTCATCAGGATCTTGGTATACCTGTAAGGTTAATTGGATAATTTAATAATAAAGGAACAGTACATTAATGTTTGAATGTATAAAGGAAGAAAGAGTCTTGGTCATCTATATCCCTGTTTGGCCATTTGTACATGACTTACTGTACAGCATTAAGCTTCTTTGCTTTATTTTCACACTCTAAAAGAATTTTTCAAACCTGAGAACTCTATACACTTTCTGCAAGCTTATCAAATTTGATATTTGCTGCAGGGTAACAGCTATGGATATTGGAAAAGAAAAGATACATATACAGTATATATATATATATAAAATTGAGCTCAAGGGGAAATTAGGGTATCACAGAAACTCAGTAACTGGTTATAAGGCTAGTTATAACCACTATAAAAAGGCTAGTTATAGCCCCAAGCAACCTCAGGATTGTTTGAGGCTAAACTAACTTTACAAGCAAGAGAGTCAAGATTTAAATTTGTTTCTTCCTACTAAAGTCTTGTCTAACTCTAGGGTAAAATACTCATCTCAGTTTCTTGGCCAACGGTGCCAGAGTTGTCTAAAGACATTTACCATGGTCATGTGGCCAGCATGGCTATATGCCGGAGGTGCACAGAACGCTGTTACATTCCCATTGGGGTGGTACCTATTAATCTACTCATGTTTACATGTTTTCAAACTGCTAGGTGGGCAGGAGCTGGAGCAGGAATGGGTGCTCACCCCGTCAAGCAGTGTTCGGGTCTTGAACCTGGGTTGTCAGCTTTCCAGCTGACAAGCTCAGTGTCTTTAGCTGCTAAGCCATCCTGCCCCATTTCTTCTTGCTACCAACATAAAAATGGTCACCAATGCTCTAGGAACTGTTGGCTACCAAGAAGAGAACCCTGGAATTAAAGGGGGTGGGTGAGGCTCTCACAATTCCCTATGTTATCAATCCCAAAATGGCCACACACATTTTCGTCCCCATAAACAGTTTAAAAATAGGAGAAAGGGAACTTCTCCCAGTTTTGCAGCTGTGTAGGGAGCCTCAAAACCAGCTGCTTCCCATTTGACCAGATCATTTGTCTGCTGCTCATGAATGGAAGGAAATGGCGGCTTCTTGATTCTGAATATGTTACATTATATAGGTTTGTCATCGGCCTTAAGAAATAAGCACATTAGGCAGGCAATCAGGTGTATTAAGATTAAAACTTTGGTTCTCCCCTTTCTCAAGTCAAATTCTTGCCTTTTGTTTCTCTGAACACCGAGCAACAATAGTAAAACTTCTTTTTTTTTAAAATAAAATCTATTCTCCTCCATTCCCTATTAATAACAACCTATTGTTATTATAAGTCTCAGAATTCCAGAGGAAAAAAGAGCCAATGGATCTTGTTGGGGAATACTAATCTAATGATAATAACTTGAATTTCAGCATTTATTTAGCAAATGTGAAATGTCTGGTGTAGGAGAGAAGTCTTGTAATGTAGATTAAATACTGCATTATTATCCCAGATTAAAGTGGGAAGTGGAGAAAAGAACTATAGCTTAAGCTAAAATAGCTTAGTTAAAATTTATCCAATCCAATCATACACATAGAAAAATATAAAAGAAATATTAAGGACAGCTTAAAAGAGGTTAAGGGACATTAATATATACAACCGCCAGTTGTTTTAATAAGGACCACCTTGCTTTCATCACATAATCAGTGAATCATTCTCTTGGTATAAGATTTTTAAAAATTACCATTCCCTCTGCATTTTGCTGAGGCCCAGATAAATTTTTACTTCTTTTTTAGGAGGCAAGCTTTTTTCCACTTCAGCTTTTATGCGCCGTAGCAGAAATGGCTTCAAAACCTGGGGGGGAAAAAAGAGAAGCACAGGGAACATTTTAGTGACATCCCAGATTTTTCAGACATTTCTCCCTGTACAGGTAAACCTCAACGTATGACAACTGGGACTGGAATTGTCGTTGTAACTTCTTGTGGTCATAGGTCAAGGCGCTATGTGACTCAATTTTATGACTGTTTTTACACTGGTTGTAAAGGAAAACACTTCAGTTGTTAAGCAAATCCAATGATCATTAAGTGAATCCATTCTCTGGAATGGGCATATTTGCTGGAAACGGCAAAGAATATCACAAATTGTGGTCAAATAACCATGGGATGTTGCAACCAGTCGTAAATTTGAGCCAGTTGCCAAAATGCAATCATGTGACCATGGGGGTGTGGGGCAGCCGTCATAACTTCGAGGACAACTTTGTAAGTAGATTTAAGACTGTTGCTAACTCTGAACAGTTATTAAAACAACTGGCTGTATCAAGAACTACTACAAAGCTTCTGCCATCTACCTTAAATACCATACTACATTGCCCATAATCCCCAGTTTTACCGATATTATGGGAATTGTGTAAACTCCTTTCATTTTTAATTGAGGAAATGGAATGCTTCGCTTTTAAAAAAGGAAATATATTCCCCCAAAAGCCATGCTGGGAAGACACAAACCAATAAATTTTATAGGTGCTACAATGCTACATTGAGGTGTGTTGGTGCAGTGGTTAGAATGCAGTACTGCAGGCTACTTCTGTTGACTGCCAGCTGCCAGTAGTTCAATTCTCACTGGCTCAAGGTTGACTCAGCCTTCCATCCTATCCTTCCGAGGTGGGTAAAATGAGGACCCAAATTGTTGGGGGCAATATGCTGACTCTGTAAACCTCTTAGAGAGGGCTGTAAAGCACTGTGAAGCGGTATATAAATCTAAGTGCTACTGCTATTACTCTAGATCAATGCTTTTCAACCCGTGGAATGCGTACCTGGCAGGTGGCATACGTACCTTGGGTTGAAAAACATTGGGGGGAAAAGTGTTTTAAAAAGTGTTGAAGTGTAGCGAGAGGGATGAGCTGAAGCAGTGGCAGTGCCACACAGGTCTGTGGGAGAGTCAGCTGGAGCTGCGGTGTTGCCGGGGCTCTGCTGAGTGCCCAGGATCGGCGCGCACAGCTCCAGCTGATTGGCAGCACACAGCCTTGGGGAGAGGAGTGAGCTGGAGCTGCATCAGAAGAGAAAAGGAGGAGGGGAAGAGAAGAGAGGATATAAAAGGAGGAGGTTATGGCGGGAAAGGGAGAGAGAAAAAAGTCAGGGAAAGAGAAGGGGATGGGGAAAGAGAGACGGAGGAGAGGCTTCTTTGAGGCAAGCAGAAGGAGAGAAGGGGATAGAACAGTGCAAAGATTAACGTCAGAGAAACAGGCACAAGTTTCCCATTGAAAGTGTAGTAAGTGGGTGTATAGATAGTCCTCAACCTATGACAATTGAACCCAAAATTTATGTTGCTAAGTGAGAAATTTGTTAAATGAGTTTTGTCCCATTTTATGACTTTTCTTGCCACATTTGTTAAGTGAATCACTGCAGTTGTTAAATTAGTAATATGGTTGTTAAGTGAATCTGTTTTCCCCTCCATTGACTTTGCTTGTCAGAAGGTTGCAAAAGGGGATCACATGACTCTGAAATACTGCCTTCCATCCTTCTGAGGTGTGTAAAATGAGGAGCCAGATTGTTGGGGGCAAGAGGCTGACTCTGTAAACCACATAGAGAGGGCTGTAAAGCACTCTGAAGCGTTACATAAGTCTAAATGCTATTGCTATCATCAATATGAATCAGTTGCCAAGCATCCAAATATAAATCACGTGACACTGGGGATACTGCAATGGTCATAAGTGTGAAAAATGGTCATAAGACACTTTTTTCAGTGCCGTTATAACTTCGAACAGTCACTAAGCAAACTGTTGTAAGTTGATGACTACCTGTACTTTATCACTTTTTTCCTTTTTTTTTGTCATCAAGGTTTTGACACCTTGTTAGACAAGTGGTGGTACTCGAATATTGCCATATCTTAAAAGTGGCACAATCTGTGAAAAGGTTTAAAAACGCTGCTCTACATCACTCTTATTTTACACTTCTCATATAGACAGATTTGAATGTTATTTGTTTTAAAATGTGCATTTCGGAAAAACCATAAGCAAGTCATATGGCCCATGCCTTTTGAAATAAATATTTACCAATTAAAAAAATCCTCCCAAACATGTACAAAGCAGGAGAGTGGCACATCACGCATCAATAAAAAAGCAATAAATTAGAAATGTATGCACATTTATCAACTGAAGTCCTTTCTAAAAAAAATCTTCATCAAAAGAGAAGTGAGATGAGCCTTGGAAAAGGAGTTTATATGCAAACACCATAATGGTTGCACTGAAAGTCACACACTGTCTCAACCATGCACTGCAGAGTCTGTGACGCATGGAAGTTAGGCCATTAAACTTTTATCAAGAAATACTACCATACTTACCGCATGAAGTCTTTCCACAAGTTTTTGATCACCAAGACAATTTTTAGTATCAAACCACGAGTCAAAGTCCTGCAGATGTAAAAAATGCATTTTACTATTATGTTTGTAATTTCATATTTTCTCAGCGTTTAGGTTAGCTCAAGTAGAAATTATAGGACATGAAGAAAGAAACATCCATTTGGCTTGCAAATCAATATATCCATGTTGAATTCTTCCATCCTATACTATGTAAAACATACTCTTTGCTCTGTAATCATGGTTGTGCCACAAATATACATCACCAATAGCAGTTGGAAAAAGGGAGGAACCTAAACAATTGTAGGGTTAGGGTACAAGCGTATTTTGCTATATGTAAATGCAAGCCATTGTAGTAAAATGTAAAAGCAATTGCGGTGATATAACGTTAAAAATTAGTTTGCTATAAAACATGTAATTTATGCAATTGAAAGAGTTCAATGTCAACCCCCATCTCACCTCTGCAGAATTAAAGACATCTGGTAAAAGGAAATTGAGCAATGCCCACAGTTCATGAAGATTATTCTGTAAAGGGGTTCCTGTTAAGAGCAAGCGATTTGTTGTCTTGAATTCACGGACAATCTCTGATAGCTAACAAAAAGACATGAAGAGATTTGATTGCCAATATATTCCAAAAATACGTTTTTATAAATACTAACTCTGAGATTTGGAAAACAAAAGCTCTGGTCTATTATGATTTCTTAAAATGCTCTTACAGACAAATTGAATACATTGGGTGAAATCTTATTCTAAAACGTATTTTGTGTGCTAGAAAGAACTTTATAAAACAATGTCACATACCCCACATCAAAGGGCCAGAAAAGACTTTCAAAAGTGTTCATCTAACAAGGATGAACTCCAAATCATTCTAACTCAGAAGAAGACATCTTGAGCCTATTCAAACTGAATAGATAAGTTTTCCATTGTCAAGGATGACTCTTCCGGAGTTTTTGCTACTTTATGCACAAGGCTGCAGTCTCAAGAAAGTTCATGGCATCCTTAAGTTCACAGTCAACAGGAAGCAGGGGTAGATCAAAAGGGCCACCCAGTTGTTCAAAACCTCTGAAAGTCACAACTGAACACAGACTGGTCCTGGGGCAAAAAATCTTTACCGAAAGGTAACCCAACTTTTGTTTCTTCTATGAACTCTCCAAGGTCCTGAAATTGTAAAGATTCTGTTCCGTTCATCTGGTTCTATTCCTCCTTAGATACCACTTCATTGATCGGATTATTCAACCAGTCCAAGCAAGCTGAAAGTTTTATATATTAATTTTTTTTCATTTTGTCCAAAAAACTTTCCTTCCCTTCAGGAATTGTTCTTCAATGTTTACCAAATAAAATTAAAACTTACCTTGGATTTTTCATTTTTTATCCGATGAGCTTCATCGATCACCAGATACCTCCAGTTAAATTTTTTGAAAACTGACTTTTCTTTAATGACCATTTCGTAGGAGGTCACACACACATCCCACTCTCCGGGCATCATAACATCACGGATAAAAGCAGCCTGTATGAAAAATAGACATAAAACAAATTCTCCAATAGAGGCAGCTTACAGTGTTGAAACAATGGCCATCTAGCAATGCCATTTCAGAGAAAACAGGCAGCAAGAAGAAACAGAAATATAAACTTTAGAATTATTAACACATTTAGATCATTTACATTAGTAAGAAGTTATTAAATAATATGAAAAGTGCATAACTTCCTGCGTGGGGGAAAGGAGGATATCTGTTCTTCAAAGGATACTAGCAGTGATGTTAAAACAAAGTTTTTTCCTCTTAAAACAGGAGAAACAGTATCTTCCTAGCAAACAGTAGACTTAACCTTTCAAAAGCATGCCTGTACTCAAAACAGTGAATGGATCCAATACAAAATATGTAATTTACACCTAAATAAAGCTGAGTATAGTGAGCATTACTATCAAGCCATACACATTAAATATTAAATGCTGGTTTTAATGTCTGCAACTCCCAGGTATTGCACCAACGATTTCAGAGACCAATAGCAATAGCACTTAGACTTATATACTGCTTCATAGTGCTTTTACAGCCCTCTCTAAGGGGTTTACAGAGTCAGCATATTGCCCCCAATAATCTGGGTCCTCATTTTACCCACCTCGGAAGGATGGAAGGCTGAGTCAACCTTGGGCCTGGTGAGATTTGAACTGCTGAACTGCAGTTAGCACTCTAACCACTGCACCACCTCGGCTCTTAGAGACACAACATTGGGACTTTACTTTTCACCTCTGTTTTAATGCTATTCATAAAAAGTATTTTTTTAAAGTTTAAACTGCAATACTTTTACAATAATCAATGAATCATTTTATACTCTGAAACAATGTTTATCCAACTTGGCAACTTTAAGACATATGGACTTCAACTCCCAAAATTCCCCAGCCAGCATGCTGGCTAGAGAATTCTGGGAATCAAAGCCCTAATATTGTCTCGAAATTGTAGAAGTTGCAAATAAAGAATTCTGGGAACATTACATCCTGACTTACAGACTAAATCTCCAACTGACTGACTAAGAGTGACACTTACTCTTGCATCCTTGTCTCCAATAAGGCAAACTGCTCGTAATGATGGAACCCAACGTTTAAATTCATTCATCCAGTTATGCAAAGTTGATTTGGGCACTAGAACCATATGTGGACCGGGAATATTTCGATAATGCTTCAGATAGCCCAGCAACGCAATTGTCTGTAATGTCTTTCCTAGACCCTACGACAGTTTTAAAAACAGTATTTAAATGTTACGCATCTCTTTTTAACAGTTCTGAAATAATCTCCATCCATAATCATGCATAAAGGAAGCCTATGATCACAGTATGATCTATGGAGTCGAAATCAGCCATAATTTCAATATATTGCGATATACAAATTACTATTCTGATTAGCATTTGTTTCCAGACAATAAAATAACTTCTTGAGAACGATCCTCTGTAATTCATAAGAAATATTACTCAGAATGAAATGTTTAATTACAATTCACTCTGAGCCACGCTGCAACTGAATATTTTAGTTGTGGTTCGTATTATTGTTATGCATTATGTATTCCTTCCTTCGCTTTATATTCATGACTCCTTGGGATATCTGCTGCTTGGTTAAATTTTTGCATGCAAAAAATGATACGCTGCATTAAAATATAATGCTATAGTCACGATCGCCCAAAACTCCCACTATCTGGGGTTTTTTTTAAAAAAAGAGAGAGCGAGAGAGAGGGAATGGGACCTACAAAATATGATAGAAAAGGGCACAAAAGACATAAAAAGTCCCTCATCCTGCTTGAACCATAAAAAATTTACATTTTGCCTGTCTTGCTATATATGGTTTGTTGGAAATCATAAAAAGAATGTGGAAAACTGGACTCAGATTGTCAACAACCCATGAGCTAATAAATGCCAGACCCATTACAATGGGTATAAAATTAGGAGTTTGGTGGTAACTTTTCTGGCTAAACATGTTATGTTATAAGATATGTAGATTGGGTAGGTCGATGTAGGATTTAAATTTAGGGTCTAGTCACTCTATGCATCTGATAAAGTGAGTTGCAGCTTGCAAATACCTTTTAATAAAGTGTGTTAGTCATAAAAGAGGGTCCTAGACAACTCATAAAGAAATGTGTCTCCTCCCACACTGGGATATGAAAAAGTGCATGACAGCCAAAATTGCTGTTTTATTAAATCTTTTTAAGAGCTTGGAGTCTTGACAAGAAAACTAACAAACTTATAGCTCTTGAGGTTTTTTCCCCTTATCTTATCTCAAACCACATTCACAAAGGTGAGTTTCTTTACCATTTCATCTGCCAAGATGCCATTTACGCCATTTTCATATAAGGAGATCATCCAGTTCAACCCCCTAACTTGATAGTCCCGCAATGTTCCTCCTTTAACATCTGCAGAAACATAAATCATCCCTTTGTTATTCTGTAATTTAGTTGATGTATCTATGCAAGCAGAGACAACGATTAATAGGTACACTCACAAGAAGGAGATTCTTCAAATCGGATGCACACGTTTGAGGTTTTCCGGCTTTCTGAAAGCAGCTCCTCGTCTTCCTCTTGTTCTGTCCTCCTGTGGCGATAGCTAAAAAAAGAAAACCCAACACATGTGCTTCTGCTTTGGGGACAAATTCCTTGTGTGTCTAATCACACTTGGCCAAATAAAGTGTTCTGTTCTGTTCTTAAGCCTATGCCTATGCCTATACTGTCCTGTCCTGTCCTGTCCTGTTCCATTCTATTCTGTTCCATTCCATCTTCATGTCACCCATGTCCCATGCCACCCCTAATTGTTATTACCCTTCCAACTGTTTGTCACTGACTTCACCTGAAATACAAGGCTGAGCTGGATGCAAACATCTCTTTGAGACTGAGATTAGCTCTTCTCATTCATACAGGTAGTCCTCAACTTACAGCACTTCGTTTAGGGATCATTCGAAGTTACAGTTGCACTGAAAAATGTGATGACCAGTTTGCATACTTATGATCATTGCAGCATCTCCATGGTCACATGATCAAAATTCAGATACTTGGCAACTGGCTCATATTTATGACGGTTGCAGTGTTCCACCTTTTGCGACCTTCTGACCAGCAAATATTCACTTAACAACCTTATTGCTAGCTTAACAACTACAGTGATTCACTTAAGCACTGTGGCAAGAAAGGTAGTAAAATGGGGCAAAATTCACTTAACAACTGTCTCACTTAGCAACAGAGATGTTGGGCTCAATTGTGTTTGTAAGTCAAGGACTTCCTGTATGAAACAAACAAAATGTTAAAAAGTTCTGATATTTATGTAGGTACTTACCAAGCACATGTAAATTACATTAAAGTGACCAAAATATCTTTACAATCCCCAAGGCATGAGCTTTTGAGCATCCCTACCAACGTTTGGAAATTGAAAGCTGAAAAAATTGACACACTCTACGTACATACAATATGTTTTAAGATGCAAATATAATTTCAATATAACTTCAAAAATAGTTTAAAAACAATGCATACTCTCCTGCCGAAAGCAAGCTCTGCTTTTCATCCTTCTTTACCCGTGGTCGTCCCAGTTTCACTTTGAGGGGAGAGGTTGGTGACTTCTGGGCTGCAGGTTGAATAAAGTGGGCAAAAAGTTCGGTCTGCTTTAGCAGGAATTCAAATCGTTTGGCTCGGTCGGTTTTCTACAGCCCACACAAGAAAAGCAAAATAAGATAAGGTGTGATTTAAGAAAGCAACCCTGAACTCATACATTGAGGGGGGGAGGGGGGGAGGGTGTTTGACTCTTCCCAATTAAAATTACAAACTCGCTTCCAAACTTCTTCACTGCAAACCTCTGAAGAATTAAGAATGTGTTCGGTAAGAAATTTAGGAGTCCAGTTCAATATAAAGATTAGGAAAAATATGCAGTCAGACAGTAAGTGCCTTGATTGCTCTTTCTAGCCTAACTGTTATTTGTCAGGAAGGAAGAGTCTAAAATATAGACAATGATATCAAAAAGATAACTAAGACTGGAATCTCCACCCAGCTCACAAGTAGGCTATAAGCATTTTTATTTACAACTCTGGCCAACCTGAAATCAACCTGGATGTATTTAACTTCAATTTCTACAAAGGAAGAATAGCTAGTAGCCATGCATGACGGTGATGTGAGTTTAATCCAGTGCTTCTCAAATAGTGGGGCGCGCCCCCCAGGGGGGGCGCGAGGCTCCGTAAAAGGGGGCGCGTTTGACCTCGGCATCTGATTGGCTGTCCAAAACCCTTGTGACACGAGCCTGTCGAAGCCATCTTTAGTGTGGGACGTCCGTCCATACTTACTTTGTTGCCCGACGGATGTGCGCCCAATTGATGCTCAAATGACTGACAATGACCTTCTCCTGTGAAACATAACGCTGCCCCAATTAATCAAACTTGCTAAAGAAATCGGGCTACCGCTGCTGACATTTGCATCGATAGTGAGCATTAAGCCAGTACATGTGACTGCGCATGCTCCTCCCTTTCAAGGAGAACAGACCTTTTCCTAATAATGATACTATTTACAGTCGCGCGGTGGGCGTGAAAAATGTTTTCTTCTTCCTAGGGGGGCATGACAGAAAATAATTGAGAAGCACTGGTTTAATCCAAGATCCCTGGAAGGTACCGAGGCTCTAATGCACCTTTCTTTCATGACAAAGATTGCTAAAACAGGCACGGATTAAATTTTGACTGAACGACATCCTCTGATTAGGACAACCTGGGCATCACACTGAATGGAATAACTACGTTAATATTGATTCCTGACAATCTGAACGAGGAACCTGTTCAGCAATTCCAAGGGCTATGGAAAGAGGGCAGCTCTGGAGCTTTGCAAATATCTTGAACTATGAGCAGATTGCAAGGATATTCTGATTTCAGGACAATCACACGGATTACTAATGTCTCCTCCTTGCCTCACTAGAACATTTTATGCAAGAATTGTGAAGTATTGTCTAGCAGAACACTTGCAACATGGTGAAGTTCCAGAATAATAAATCAGAACCATAACTTTGTAAAAGAACTTAAAGCAGCACAGAATAAAGACATCTATATTATTCAATGAGTGTTGCACATATTGTATCCTGTATCATCCAGATTTAATGAATATGAGATTTCCAAGTTTAAAACACAGCTCTGATATTTACAGCAAAATATTAAGCCTGGATCCAGACTAAATCAATAATCATACATATACATACTTACTCTTACCTGGGGAAAATTCAACAACTCAGCATCCATTTTCAGTAAAATGTATATTACACTTGATCCAAATTCTAAACAACAGAATTTATTTAATTATCATTTAATCATGATAATTTATTATTTTAATTTCAAACATTAGTCTGGATCTAAACCAATATTTCAGAAACACTGCTTATGTGGTTGGACAATATAGAACTATGAAATTAAATAAATACTAGAGACAATATACGATTTTACCACATGAGGGCAATATAATCCACAACTTTTTGATAAATCCCATAGGAAAAAAAACACCATTTTACATATACATGATTTGTTTATTCTTCTAAACTTTATATTCAGCCTGTTAGGTTCAAAATGTTCAAAAATATCTGATTATTCACTATTTGAATAGAATAGAGCTGGAAGTAACCTTGGAGGTCTTCTAGTCCAGCCCCCTGCTCAAGCAGGACAACCTATACCAGTGATGGCTAACCTTTTTGCCATTGTGTGCCAAAAGTGGGGGGAGCGTGGTGGGGTCATACGCACGCGTGCCCATATCCATAATTCTATGCACCCCGCCCCCCCATGCTCCCCCTGCTTTTGGCTCGTGATGGCACGGTGGGCCCAGTAGGCCCGTTTTTTGCTCACCCCAGGCTCCAGAGCCTTTCTAGGAGCCTGGGGAGGGCAAAAACAGTCTTCCCCACCCCCCACCCCCCAAGGCCCTCTGGAGGCCGGAAACAGTGTGTTTCCTGACTTCTGGTGGGCCCAGAAGGCCCGAAAATCAGCTGGCTGGCGCACGCATGCATGTCGGAGCTGAGCTCGCGTGCCCACCGATATGGCTCCACGTGCCACCTGTGACACCTGTGCCATAGGTTCGCCATCACGGACCTATACCATCTCAAACAAGTGACTGTCCAGTCTCTTCTTATTTTCTTGTTACATTGAAATTTATTTACTTCTTATATTTTTCTCCTTTTCAAAAACTATAGGAGAATCAAGGATGTTCAAAGCTAATTGCAGTAACTTCCAAACATAAAATAATCTGTAAATTCCAGCAAACATAATCCAATCTTAGTCATTTGTATTTATAAAACACGTTGAATTCAATGGGAGTTTAGTCCCCCAAAAATTACATATGGTTTTTTCGGGGAACCAGAAATTCCACCTAAACCCCACCTAACATTTGATAATGAAGAATAATTTATATATTGGCTCCTTGTTTATATTTTAATTGTTTTTAAAAATTGATTTGGTTGCTACATCTGGGGGGTGGGAATGCAAGCTTACTGTACTTGTTATATGCCCCACTTGAAATCTGGCTCTTAGTGAGGTTTTTGTCGAAAGAGACTGAATGAATAGATAAAGTCATTTTCTTATCATAGCTATTTTCCATAATATCTATAATAGCCTTCAGTTTTAACTGCTACTTAGCAAGCTTCATATCAAACTGGCCTGGACAGGCAGATGGGCAACATATAATAAATAAACAAGGCTTTTCCCAATGCAATGAAAATGGAATTGTTCCAATTTGTAATTCATTCTACATGAACAGTTTCAGTGGGGGTTGCCTATCTCCGTTTTAAGGACTTCCATTTTTGCAGGATCCAATTTGGGTCGGTCACCAGAACGAGGTTTAGCCTTCTGAGCTTTCGGATTCCTGCTGGAGCCCATCCTCTCTCTACCAGAATGTGTGCTTCCATGTTCTCTGAGGATGGGCTCCAGTAGGAATCCAAAAGCTCAGAAAACTAAACCTCTGGTCCCAGGGACCAACCCAGAGTGGATCTTGCAACATTATCCTGGAACATGTATATTTGCCTTCACTTCCATTTTTATTTGAAAACTTTTTTTATTTTCTTCTGTTCTTTACCAAGTAACATTCCAGCAATTAGGAACAGCCATTAATCTCAAATAAATTTCAAATATAAAACCACTGAAGTTCAAGAAAAAACACACAGAAATGTAGCTTGAAGCTGTTCAGCATAAAGCAACTAGACAGCAGGTTCAGCTATTTTATCTATCCCATGTACTTTTGATATAAGTTTAAGAATTTTGCCCTACGCACAATATGGCAGCTGAAGTTTTCACGATCTACAAGTACTGGAGTCAGATGAGGCTGAACCATGGCGTTGTTGTGAGAAGTACCGCTTTCGGGCACCAGGTGCTGGGCTTTTGGATCTTGGGGGTTTTATAGTTTATGTATTTTTATTGTTACTATGAGCCAACTGGAAAGCTGGCAGCCCAAGTTCAAGACCCGGGTGCCACACGACGGGGTGAGCTCCTGTCCTTCCCTTCAAAACCCCCTCACAACCTAGCAATTTGAAAGCATGCAAGCATGCAAGTAGATAGATAAGTACCAATTTGGTGGAAGGTAACAGTGTTCTGTGACATCATGCTGGCAACATGATCGCGGAAATGCCTTCGGACAGCACTGGCTCAATGGCCTTGAAACAGAGACAAGCACTGCCCCCTATAGTCAGGAACGACTAGTGTAGTAAAACCCACAGGGACTTCTTTACTCTTTTTTTTAATGAGCCAGAGCTCTGATATATAAGATCGGTGGCCATATAGGTTTCCTAGATAAAGGGTGGATTCATCATCAGGGTAGTCAAAAACAAACCATATTATGGCTGTGCATTATGCAGAACTATTTACTTATGGGATTTTCTATTATTTCAGCCCCAGTGTCTTAGGCAATGTACTAAGAATAAAATAATAGAGTGATAATAAATAGGAATAACACACCCCGGTAATACAATAAATTGAATAAAAGTTCAGATTATGATCTTAAATCTGAATGCAAAATTCTGAGATCTGATTACTTTTGTGTTCTTATTTCAATTAGCAGAAAGAATAGCACAAAACAACCCAGGAACTGAATGGATTCACACACTGTAGTAATCGTCATGCTATTTCTGTATTGTGTGATTGTTTTATTACCTTTGAATATTGTATGTTATTCAAAAATATAGTTCATGTAAATTTATGAACTCAGTGCTATATAAAAGAAGATAATAGGAAAGCAATGGAAGATACTCTACCTCTAATAGATATTTAGAAGAAACATTTCAGAGGTACAGCTTTTCTAACATGTCATGCCAAATTTATTTATAAATCACAAATGTATCAATGGGGTGTGCCCTTGCGAACCTGGGTTTTTTTAACTTATTAAAGTGATGCTGTTATTATATCTTATGTGCCTTTTAGCCTAGAGGCTCCATGTTTTATATTGAGATTTTATGGCTGGCTGCACTACATTATTATTGCTTTTATTCTATGGTTGTACTGTACCAAGAAAAAAAGGGCCATAATACTTACTGCTACCTCGAGACACAAAACACTAAACTGTTTTTCCCAAGCTACTCATCGAGAAAAAGATTTTATTCTTAAACTGTAGAGAAAAACCATTGCAGAACCAAATGACAAACTCGCTCAGGAAATGCCGCCTGGATTCTAAAACATTAGCCTTTGGCACCGAAAGTTTAAAATCAAACCTGTAATTATGTGTTGCAAGACTAACAGTAACTGGCTGTTGGAGGCAAGGAGAGACATCAAGTTGTAAATCAACTTACAGTTAACTTTTTCAGGCCAGGAAACAAATGGACTTTTTTTTTAAGAGACTTCTAACCCATCAAAAACAATAACAACCTGATTTCCACCAAGGCAGCTTAATGCCCTTTGTCCTCCTCAGCTTGTATAAATGACCACACTGGGAGATCTCCCTGACAAGCACGATAAGGCCTGAAGCTAAAGGGTCTTGAGTGTACACAGCAAGCAGGTACATCCAGAGTAGGACTAGGCAACATCTGAGGAACAAAGGGTGCAATTCAGCCTCCCAACCTTCTGGAGGGAGGGAAGGAGGAAGTCACCTGTTAAGGGGATAATATCACAGGAAGAGGCATGACCATTTTTTTTAGCTCAATTATCATTGAATGGAACAATCGGTTAGATCATTTTAAGGGTAGATACAGGGACTTCTTATCAGCACAATTAAATTTAACAAAAGACACCACAGGGAAAAAAATCCAAGTAACAAATTTACCATCTTCTCTTCATATTCCGGATCAATTTCTTTTTCAGATTTAGTTGCCTTTGGAGGAAGTTTGAGTTGAAATGGAGGATCATTTTTCTGCAAATAAAATGAAAATTCTTCAATCACAATATATTTAATAAAGAAAAAAGACGGGCTCTTTTCCCAGCATAGTACAGATTAAAACATGTTAAAATGGAATAGAGCCGTGGTTCTCAACCTTTTCTTCACCATGAACCCCTTTAAATGCCTTTTGTGGCCATGGATCCCCAAGTCTTAACTCAAGATTTAAATCATAATGTTTCTTCAAGCCTTTGAGGGCCCCCTGTGACAACATCAGCCCCCCCCCCCCCCCCCCCAGGGTCCATGAACCACAGGTTGAGAATCACTGGAATAGAGCTGAAGAAACTTCTTGGATGAGAAGTGAAACGTCTTCAAAGAAAAAACAGAAAGTCCAGTTGCCTCTTGAAAAAGCACCTTTGGGACACTAGAATAGAGACTTTATAATTAACACTGACATGTCCTCTATACTTTAGGGTACTTTCCATAATCTTAAATAATGTGTTTTATCTTCATTGGCAACACTATACTATTTTTATAATGTCTACCAAATTACCCTTGATTGTTGTTCGGGAATATAAATTCATTGTGATAGAAGCTTACCATTATTAAAGCTTGTATAACTATAAAAATCCTTTACAACATGCATCTGGGGATAAGCAAGACTATCTTTAAAAAATCTTTGAATCTTGCAATCCTACCTTGTGGCTGTTCCCTATAAGCAATGTAGATTACAATATAGATATTATAAGATAATAATTCTCTTTGACAAACTACAGGAACTGGGAACGTACCAATGATACAATGATAATAGAAAAAAAAGCTGTATCTTTACCCAGTTAACTTATGAAAGCAGATGTCATTGTAGGCATCCTTATATGCCTTTCAAAGAGAATTAAACAAATTTATGGGGGAGAAAGTGATTAATGGCTACTAGATATAATGGCTAGATCAAGAAGAATACAACCTTTAGTATTAGAGGATAGATCAATATTGTACAAAATGCTTAGCAATATCAGCAAGAGGGAGCTGCATACAATGGTACCTTGATACTCAACTGCTATGAAACTCATCAAATTTGGTACTCAGTGCATTTTGACGCAAACATTTTGTCCTGGCACTCATGGTTAGTTTGGTACCCACTGCACAAGTTAGAATTTGTCAGTGTTGGCTGCCTTGTGACTCACTACATCTTTGTGGGGAAAATTTGCTTGCTACTCATTGTTTTTGATATTCATCGTACCTCCTGGAACCAATTAACAATGAATATCATACTTCTGTTTGGGAACTTAAGCTTCACAGAGGCTGCTGTTTGACCAATGTAGGAATAGAATAAGAGGTCTTTTTGTCTGATACAGCATGGCTTTTCTTACATTCTTATTAGAGTAATTATAATTTAAAACTGTACATATACCACCACAGTTTTTCACAAGCCCCTAGGAAGACTGAGGTTCAGGCAGGTTCCACTTCAGTATCTATCTTGAGTCTTCCTTGGCATAAACCATAAAGACTCTTGAGAAACAATAAACACCTGCACACTTTTTTGTACAATTCATTTTATCAACTGCATGAAGTATTATTATATGCAAAGTTTCAAAGATGAACATTAACGGAAATAGAACAGAAATGTTTTTACTAACAGGTAAAGCAAATAACCAAAGTACATAGGAAAATTTATACCAAACAGTATATTGATATGCATTCTGAAGAAAAAGAGTGCCTATTAAAGAGATTTTGATCAACTAAACCTATATATGTATACTAAGAAGAAATTCTACTGTGTTCAACATAGCACACTCCCAAATGAATTTACTTTGTTTGGTGTCTACCATAAAAGTACTGTATTACCAATTTGAACATTTCTGTGTATTAAACAAAGCCATCATAAATGGCCAGTATTTACTTAGCTTATTAGTAAAATATAAACAATTTGTTAATAGATTTACAGTTCACAATGCATTTGAGCTGTTTTGACATTTCAAGGATTGTAAACCTCATTTTTAAACAAGTCAGAGAAATAATCTATCACCTGAGAATACTTCATACTTAGAGTATACAAATATACTACAATAAAGCTACATAATCTTATTTCACCCAATGCCACTTAACACAGAGCGGCTTATTTCTGAATAAATAGGCATTCGGTGTACTGTAAAATTTTCAACCCTTGGTTCATAAATCACTGATTTTGTTACAAAAGACAAAAATGTCCAGTTCCCTAGAATATTTATGTATAAACTGACTGGTTTGTTTATAACACTAGTAAATACATGAGCAGATTAATTAATGTATACCCAATATACATAGATTAAGGCCAAGGGGATACAGGGAAAAATAGATCGCTACACATACTTTTGGTCAGCCTATTCCAGTTCAATGTAATAAACAACAAAGGCTGGAAATTCCTACAAATGGAATAAGTTTGCTGCCAGATTACACACTGGATTTGTTCAAACAGTATCTGAACCCATGCTTAACTGAAAAAGATTTTACTGAATTAGCCCACTTCGTACACTGAACCAAAAAAGAAAAACAAAGGCTGGATTTCAATTACAAACAGATAGGCATTTATTGCAAAACTCATTTAAAACCTATGTAGCTTAGCAACTGGTTTCCAAGCTTGTGTCAAAAGCTGATAAGTGAAACTAACTAGCTCTCTCTGTCTCCTCCTCTCTTTCCCATCAGGAAAGTCATGCTGGATCACATAAAAACTTTGTCTGTTCAACATTTGGCACCTACAGTAGCCAATGACAATTGGTTCATATTTATGACAGTTGCAATGTCCCCGGGTCATGTGATCCCCTTGTGCAACCTTCTGACAAGCAAAGTCAATGGGGAATCCAGATTCACTTAACAACCGTGTTATTAATCTTACAGGCGCAGTGATTCACTTAACAAATGTAGCAAGAAAAGTCGTAAAATGGGGCAAAACTCACTTAACACATTTCTCACTTAGCAATAGCTGTATTTGTCTGTGTGAGTCTAGGGCAGTGATGGCTAACCTTTTTGCCATCGCGTGCCAAAAGCGGGGGAAGCGTGAGGGGGTCGTGTGTGCCCATGCCCACACCCACAATTCAATGCACCCACCACCAACCCGCGCATGCACGTGCAACACCCCCCCCATGCTCCCCCTGTTTTTGGCATGTGAGGCTCGCCAGGCTCCAGAGGCTTTCTAGGAGTGGAAACAGCCTTCCCCAAGGCCAGAAACGGCCTGTTTGCCAACTTCCGGTGTGCCCAGAAGGCCCAAAAATCAGTTGGCCTGCCCGCTCATGTGCACTGCAGCCGAGCTAGGGCAATGCTCATGTGCCCACCGATATGGCTCCATGTGCCACATGTGGCACGCGAGCCATAGGTTCACCATCACGGGTCTAGGGAATCAGCCCCAGTGGAGGGATAAGCATTTTACACTAAGAGCAAAGAGATTCAAATCTGATCTTTCCCTGGACCTGCAACTCACTGGACGAACTGAATCTCAGATGCTATTGTAAAATTCTTTTTTTTTTCCTTCTTCAAATGAAACATTTAAATGACAGGGAACACTGTATGTCCTCAAACGGCTCATAATTAACCACTCCTCTTCACAAAACCAAGGAGAACCTTGCAGAATGTGCCTGAAGCATCCCATTTTCAACAGTGGCCAAAAAGATGAGGCCAGGATGTTACTTCAGCAACTGTTCCCACTTACTGTTCTCCCAGCAACTGGTGGTTCAGAGAAAGCTCCAGTTCTCGGAATGCTATTATGAGACATACTGCCTTCTTTTCTTTCACCACCCTCCCTCTTCAAAAAAGACAATTATTTTTCAGAGGAGTGATGCTTCAAAGATTGAATATTGTTGCCTTGGAAACCAAGGATCAAAACTGAGTCTTGCCTTGCTCTTACCTTACTCATTTGGCCTATGCTGATGGTTCTCAAGCAGAGGCCATATGACAAGACATTTCAAGGGGGGGGGGAGAAATTAAAAACATATAATAGGGGCCATGGCAGATGCCAAGGGAACTACAGAAAAGCAAAGGCTATTTATACTGCAAATACTATCTTGTTGATGCCAAAAAATGCACCAGTTATCATCCCATGTTCCTATCTGATTATTTACTTATTTAAATTTATTGGCTGCCCAACTCCAGTGGATTCTGGGACCAGGATAGGGAGGGGGGGGGGGGGGGGGGGGGGAGCATGAGCAGAAAGTGATTTGGAAAATTCTGCTCTGCACTATAATGCCTCTCATAATACACATCCCAAAGCCATGCTAACAAGGATGATGGGGATTGGAGTCCAACACATTCCAACCTCATCAGACTAATCACTGAGTGGAAATAATGGAAAGGCTGGTCCATGACAATCAGAGGACAGGGATGAACCACAAGCAGGGGCTGACAGGAGGGGAAGAGTTAAAAGCAAAGATTCCCTTGATTTGAGCCTCTCTTCTGAGGGCCACATAGACAAGACCTTGTTCATGGCCTGGTAATAGTTTTCTGCCATCCCATGATTCCCATCCAAGTATTAATGACCCATATAGCAATATACCAAGTACAGGTAGTCTTCGACTTACAACATTTCATTTAGTGACCATTCAAAGTTACAATGGCACTGAAAAAAGTGACTTATGCCTTTTTTCACACTTAAAACCTTTGCAGCATCCCCATGGTCACATGATTTACGTTCGGATGCTTGACAATTGGTTCATATTTATGATAGTTGCAATGTCCCGGGGTCATGTGATCCCCTTGTGCAACCTTCTGACAAGCAAAGTCAATGAGGAATCCAGATTCACTTAACAACCGTGTTACTAATCTTACAGGCGCAGTGATTCACTTAACAAATGTGGCAAGAAAAGTCATAAAATGGGGCAAAACTCACTTAACACATTTCTCACTTAGCAACATAAATTCTGGGCTTAATTGTGGTCATAAGTCGAGGACTACCCTGTATCAGATCAACCTAGAAAGTTTCAAGAGTTCAGCCTACTTCAGCCAGGCGTCAGGGGAAAAAAGCCTCACTGTGGTCAAACCTAAACATGATTTTTGAGGGTGTCTCAATGCAGAGATTGGGGGTGTTTTTGGTTTTTTTTAAATAGCAATGCAAGGAGGGTTTGCTCTTGCCTTCTCCATAAATTTTGGGCATATTATGGAAAGGCTCTAATAGTGGGAGAGGGAGAAGGAAAGGGAAGAGGAGGACCAGCAGCAAGAGGGATGGATTCAATTCATTGGAAGTACTATAAGTACAAGTCCTAGGCTAGATCATTATGGGGAAAATACAGGTAGTCCTCAATTTACGACCAACATTGAGCACAACATTTCTATTGCTACCTGAGACATTTGTTAAGCGAGTTTTGCCCCATTTTACGACCTTTCTTGCCACAGTTGTTAACTGAATTGCTGCAGTTGTTAAGTTAGAAGCACGGTTGTTAAAGTGAATTTGGCCTCCCCACTGACTTTGTCAGAAGGTCACAAAAGGGGATCACATGTTACCAGGGCACTACAACTGTCATAAATGTGAGTCAATGGCCAGGCATGTGAACAGTGGTGAAATCCAATTTTTTTTACTACTGGTTTTGTGGATGTGGCTTGGTGGGCGTGGCTTGGTGGGCATGGCAGGGGAAGGATACTGCAAAATCCCCATTCCCTCCCCACTCCAGGGGAAGGATACTACAAAATCCGCATTCCCACCCCATTCCAGGGGAAGGATACTACAAAATCCCCATTCCTACCCCATTCCAGGGGAAGGATACTGCAAAATCTCCATTCCCACCCCACTCCTGGGGGAAGGATACTTTAAAATCTCCATTC
>WNWU01000035.1:6004884-6019097 GCA_012654045.1 Ptyas mucosa
ATTCTATTCTATTCTATTCTATTCTATTCTATTCTATTCTATTCTATTCTATTCTATTCTATTCCATTCCATTCCATTCCATTCCATTCCATTCCATTCCATTCCATGGCCCTGAACTCCTGTTTGACTGTTGGCTCCAGTGAAGACCTAGACTTGGACCCTATTGGCCCTTCGCTTCCTACCAGCTCCGGGGGCGAGGGGGGGAGAGCTGGCGCCCCCGAGCGGCCGTGCCCCTTCTGTTCATCCAGGCCGGGTTTTTCCTGTCCTCGGGGCGGCGCTCGGCCGCGGAGCGGCGCCTCGTTCCGGGGATCCAGGCCGGGTTTTCGCACCTCTGCCAGGGAGCGCCGGGTCAGCTGTGGGCGAACGCCCGGGCAGGCTGGCTGGCAGGCAGGGCGCGTCGCAGGGAACCACTGGTGGCAGCAGCTGGTGGCTGCCCTCCTTCTTCCAGGGCTGGCAAGGGACGAGGGACTCCTGCTGCGGAACCGCCTAGCCTCGCCGGCTCTCCGGACGGTGCTGTCCAGGTAAGCCCCGGTGGGGTTTCGCAGAAGGAGCTGGACGGGGCACGTGTAGCCTTGGTGGAACTCGACCCGCGTCTTTAGGCTCAGCTGCGTCCGATCGGCCAGCCTCTCTCGCCCTTTCCGCTGGCTCCGGAGCCTGCCCTGCCTTGACTGCCCTGGGGCTGCGTTCGCACGACCGCCCGGCCAGTTTAGCCAACTCCAGCCCGGGTCCTGACTTGGCCGAAGATGCGGGGCACGGCAACTTTTCCCGAGCCCGTGACTTGCGGGACAAAGGGTTGTGCGAACGGAGCCCGGGACCGGGAATTCCGGCTTCTGAATCGGGAGCGACCCGGGTGGAGCGCGTGCCTACATTTCGGAACTCCGGAGGGTATAAAGCTGTTCTGGCTTTGCCCGAGTTACATCGAGCCCTAAGAAAGATACGAGTCTGGCTACCCAGTAGAAGTTCAGGGTGTTTTGCGAATGCAACCTGTTGATTCAGGCCGTGCGGGATAGAAAGCCGTGGCTGGCCGAATGCATTTATATATTTAATTCTGCACCACCATTCAAATCTCAGGAGCTATTCTTTTGAATTCTATCCCAATTACTTGGGGACATGCAGGAGAACAATGGGGAAATCAATATGATTTCATTGTGTGATCGCAAAAAAAAAAAGAGTTTTGCAAACCTTGGAAGGAAACTCTTTCCCATCTGACACAAAACGGTCCAAAAGCTTTTTCTTTCACTATATTTAAGCAAGCGTTTTATGATCTCTAATCTTGCCTTGAGGAACAATTAGAAGTGTTGACATATGTCGGTGTATGATTTCTTTCTTTCTTTCTTTCTTTCTTTCTTTCTTTCTTTCTTTCTTTCTTTCTTCCTTCCTTCCTTCCTTCCTTCCTTCCTTCCTTCTTTTTCTTCCTTCCTTCCTTCCTTCCTTCTTTCCTTCTTTCTTTCTTTTTCTTTCTGAGTGTCTAAAAGGAAAGCCATAAAAATGTTTGCACATTCATTTTTCAATATCTCATACACACACGTGTCTTCATTTGATTAGTAGAAAAGAAGTGTACATTTCCGTAAAGTGAGTTTCCCTTTATTTGTTTTGTTTTGTGTTTTGTTTTGTTTTTTTAAAGTATGGTTTGTTGAATGAGCCGTTATTGCTCGGGAGTCGCACACCCTGCTAAGCCAAAACCACCAAGCAAATTATACTGTGGTTTAACTTCATATGGGAATCAGGCTACTTTCTGACCCTAAGTCACCATTCCCTGTAATTAACCCATCAGAGAAACATAATCATTTGTGGTGACTTGCTTGGGACTGTGACCTGAGTTCCTTTGATGTCTTCCCAGGGATTTTGAACACATTTTACCCAGTTATGCACGACAGTCACCCAGGGAATGTAGAAGGACATTCAGGATTAATGGATGGTTTGATTGAGCTTTCTTCCCCCCCCCCCCCAAAAAATAGCAACCCTGAAAATGCCCTGACGTGGCATTTTCTCACTTTCATCAAAGGCATTCCTGAATAAAATACATCCTGGAATACACCGAGAGACGTTGCCCCATCAGTTTCTTTTGGGAAAAAATAAAATAAAGCGGTTTGGGATTAACAGGTAAAGAATGAAGGCATATTTGTTAGTTATTTCCTGACTTTTCTGCAAGAGCCCAGGGCAGCTTCTACAAAGATCTCCCTTCATTTTTATTATAAGCAGTCAAGGCCATGCAATCGTTCTGGTGAGAGAGAATTACAGATTCAAAGATGTCTGCTGAATGTTCATGGCTACAGGATGATACATTGATCCTGGGCCTCTGTAGCCCTCACCCACAAATTCACCTGACTAGGTGACTCAGTGGCTGAGACACTGAGCTTTGTCGATCAGAAAGGTCAGCAGTTTGGCGGTTCGAATCCCTGGTACAGGTCTCCTGTGTGAGCAGGGGGTTGGACTAGATGACCTCCAAGGTCCCTTCCAACTCTGTTACTGTTAAATTAACCCAGGGCGTCTCAACCTTGGCAGTTTTAAAATGTGTGGACTTCAATTCCCAGAATTCTGGGAACTGAAGTCCATACTTCCTAAAGCTGCCAACAGTGAGATATGCTGCTTTGACCATTAACCCCTCTGGGATCGACGCTGGGATCTTGCTGAAGTTTGTTGGCTTGAAACCATGATATCATGTTTATGCGTGACAACTGTTGAAGCCTGCGGTCTGTATTGAGCTGTGTTCTTGTTTTGTATATTATATACACATACATGTACCCATCGGATATACCAGAAGACAGAACCCATAGTCGGTCACAATACGTTTTATTGAGCCCTATTATTTTCAGAGAAAATGTTACTTAGGCATGTTCAATGATCATGCGTCAAATTAAGTATATAGAAGAAAACAGCAACTGAGTGTAATTTGTAGGACAGGTTGTCTCTGGGGCCTGACTTTTGGTGCAGTGCTTGAAACAAGTTATATAGCTTGTTGAATAAGCCTCAACAAATTAAGTTTGGTTGTCATGCTTAGCTATAACCAGAGAAATCCACCTTTGTCCTCTTCCTTGATGAGTTTCCTGCTTTACGCCATTTATTTATTTATGTCACGCCTTTATTATTTTTACTAATAACTTAAGATGGCAACATATCCAACACACTTTCTCCTCCTGTTTTCTGCACAACAACCCTATGAGGTGGGTTGGGCCCAGAAAGAATGACTAGACCAAAGTCACCCAGCCGACTTTCATGCCTGAGGCAGGACTAGAACTTTCAGTCTCCTGATGATTGGTGCAAAGTCACCCAGTTGACTTTCATAGCTAAGGCAGGACTTGAACTCGCAGTCTCCCATTTTCTAGCCTGGTGCCTTAACCACTAGACCAAACTGGCTTTCACTAGCTATTTAAACGATAGGCTGCTTTGCAAAATCAGTTGCATTCCTGATTGTTGGCTTTACAGACGTCCAGATGGATTGGCCCACAAGTCCTATAGCAGGAGTGTCAAATTCAAATTCAAGGGGTTGGATCCGGCCTGCAAGGTGCTTAGATCTGGCCCACGGGGATGTTCCTGGAAACAGCAAAGGAGTGGCCCACAGTGCCTCTGCCAGAGAAAACGGAACTCCCTTTTTTCTGGCAGAGGGTTGCAGGAGGCTTTCGCAGCCGAAAACGGAGCTCGGGAGCCCATTTCTTCTGGCAAAGTGCTCAGGCCGCCACCACCCCAACACAAGTGACATTGAGCTGGCCACGCCCACCATGGCCACGCTCACCCCAGCAGAGGTGGTGTTCAGCAGGTTCTGACCAGTTCTGGAGAACCGGTAGTGGAAATTTTGAGTAGTTTGGAGAACCGACAAATACCACCTCTGACTGGCCCCGCCCCCATCTATTCTCTGCCTCCTGAGTCCCAGTTGATGGGGAGGAAATGGGCTTTTTCAGTATCCTTTCCCTGGAGTGGGGTGGGAATGGAGATTTTACAGTATCCTTCCCCTGCCAGCCCACCAAGGCACGCCCACCAAGCTATGCCACGCCCATAGAACCAGTAGTAAAAAACTTTAAATCCCACCACTGCACTCCAGAGGTCAAACACAACCCTGATGCACCCCTCAATGGAATCGAGTTTGACACCCGTGTCCTAGAGTGTCTGGAAAGTAAGCCAGGGGTCAACAAAGAACTCATGTGGCCAGGTGGTTAAGTTAGGGGATTATGACCTAGAAGACCCAGGTTTCTAGAAGCTTCCTCGTAACCTTGAGCCAGACACTCACTCACAGCCAACCTACTCTTGTAGAGTAAAACTAAAAACAGAAGCATTATAATGTCACCTTAACCTCCTGAAGGGACGCGGTAGCTCAGTGGCTAAGACACTGAGCTTGTCAATCAAAAAATCGGTAGTTCCGCGGTTCGAATCCCTAGTGCTGCGTAACGGGGTGAGCTCCCGTTACTTGTCCCAGCTTCTGCCAACCTAGCAGTTCGAAAGTAGGTAAAAAAATGCAAATAGGAAAATAGGAAACACCTTTGGTGGGAAGGTAACAGTGTTCCGTGCGCCTTTGGCATTTAGTCATGCCGGCCATATAACCACAGAGACGTCTTTGGACAGCACTGGCTCTTCAGCTTTGAAACAGAGATGAGCACCGCCCCCTAGAGTCAGGAACGACTAGCACATATGTGCAGGGGGAACCTTTACCTTTACCTTTAACCTCCTGAACTAAAAGAAGGATACAGGTAGTTCTGGACTTATGATCACAATTGAACCCAAAATGTACGTTGCTAAGTGAGAAACTTGTTAAGTGACATTTCATGATATTTCTTACCCCATTTGTTAAGTGAATCATTGCATTTGTTAAGTTAGTAACACCGCTGTTAAGTGAATCTGGCTTCCCCGTTGACTTTGCTTCTCAGAAGGTCACAAAAGGGGATCACATGACGCCGGGACACTGCAACGGTCACAAATAGGATCCAGTTCCCAAGCATTCGACTGTAAATCACACAACCATGGGGATGGCTGCAATGGTCCTCAGTGTGAAAAATGGTCAAAAGTCACTTTTTTCAGTGCCGTTGAAACTTCAACGGTCACTAAATGAACTGTTGTAAGTTGTGGACTACCTGTATGATTTGAATTAATTGAAGGCAGACGAAACTAAGAAATACTTTCCCAATATTTGCATTATAATTCTCTTTCCTTTTCGAGGAGGAACTCAAGGCTACTTGTCTAGGGATCCATAGCAGTCTGATTTCCCAAGAAAATGCATGCATAGAAACAGAAAGCATTCCTTTTTTTAAACTAAATCTCATAATTAAATTGATGGGCCATGGCTGAATCCAGCCCATAGTTTTGCTGCTTGGAAGGGAGCTCCCTGAACCCAGCAATACCTTGGTTTCTGGTACTTGTAGACATATAAGATAAACTGAGCTGTCACGGAGGATTCTTGGCTGGCTGAAATGCAAGCTTTGAAGTTTGAGTTTAGCCATGAACAGCAAGTCAACATTGTATATTGTAAAAACAATCATAGAAATGCATCTGAGCTTGCAAAGGAACCCGAACATATGGAAAGTTGGAAGCTTATCAAAGCAGGGGAGGGAAGTCCTTTGTTCTCTATCCTGCTGCCGATCCCAAGATTCTTTTCTTCCAGCACAGTTTGGAGAGGTCCCTTATTCCTCTGTCTTTCTTCAGTCCAGTTCAAGGTCTTACAAGAAGACTCGTGGTGGTGCAGTGGTTAGAATGCAGTATTGCAGGCTAATTCTGCCGACTGCCAGCCGTTCAATTCTCACCGGCTCATGGTTGACTCAGACTCCCATCCTTCCAAGGTCGGTAAAATGAAAACCCAATTGTTGGGGGCAAGATGCTGACTCTGTAAACTGCTTAGAGTGGACTGTAAAGCACTGTGAAGCGGTATATAAGTCTAAGTGCTATTGTTATTGCTATAATGCAGAACTGAGCAACTTCGCTGTCCATGTACATCCTCTGTAGGAAACCAGAGGAAAACTCATTGGGCTTCAGTGTTCTCTTTCTAGCCTTTTGTATTTAGAACATAGACTGCTAGGGTTGGAAGGGACCTTAGAGATCTTCTAGTCCAACCCCCTGCTTAAACAGGAGACCCTATACCATCCTGGACAAAAGTCTCTTCATGAAAACCTCAAGCAATGGAGCACCCACAACTTCTAGAGGCAAGCCGTTCTACTGATTTAATTGTTCTCACTGATAGGAAATATATCCTTACATATCCAGAAAGGTTGGATCATTCTTTGTTAAGTTTCCATCTTAACAAGTTCTTTGTTAAGGTCACCAACTCTCAGCTATGAACCAGTACCAGTCCATGGCCTGTTAGGAACCGGGTCTCACAGCTGGAGGTAAGTAGTGGGTGGGTGAGTGAGTAAAACTGAATCTATTCCAGCCCCCACCCCCCCAGTCCATGGAACAATTGTCTTCCACAAAGTCAGTCCCTGTTGCCAAAGAGGTTGGGGAACCCTGCATTATTTCTTATCCTGTCCTCTGGTGCTTTGGAGAAAATATTGACCCCTTCTTCTCTGTGGAAACTCCTCAAGTACTGGAGGACTGCTATCATATCATATATCATATCAAATCATATCAATACATCATATGATATATCACTTTAAAAAAGATGTTGAGACTCTAGAAAGAGTGCAGAGAAGAGCAACCAGGTTGATTAGGGGACTGGAGGCTAAAACCTGTGGTGAACGGTCGCAGGAACTGGGCATGGCTAGTCTAGTGAAGAGAAGGACCAGGGGAGACATGATAGCAGTGTTCCAATACTGGAGGGGCTGCCACAGAGAGGAAAGGCTCAAGCTATTTTCCAAGGCACCTGAAGGCCAGACAAGGAAGAATGGATGGAAACTGATCAAGGAGAGATTCAACCTAGAAATAAGGAGAAATTTTCTGACGGTGAGAACAATCAATCAGTGGAACAGAAGTTGCCTTCAGAAGTTGTGGGAACTTCATCTCTGGAAGTTTTCAAGAAGAGACTGGACTGCCATCTGTCAGAAATGGTGCAGGGTCTCCTGTCTAGGCAGGGGGTGGGACTAGATGACGTACAAGGTCCCTCCCAACTCTGTTAATCTGTTAAATATCATATATCATCACATATATTATATCATACCATGTCATATCCTATCATTCGTTGGTTTCCTTGTTCTGGATTTTTCTTCTTTTCTTCGTCTTGCACCACAAGCTGGTGAGAAAACTGTAACTTTCTCCAGCGTCCTGAAGCAATAGGACTTCTTGAAATTGAAGACCACAAATTGTCGTCCTCCCCCCACCCCTCATCCTAACTTTGAGTAAACTCTGAAACTGTGTCTAGGGCTGTTTTGCTGAACACTTTTTTTTTCTGGAATAAGTTGAACTACGGGTTGAAATAAACCTTAATGTTTGCAAACCACCCAGAGTCACTTTAATGATCTGGAAGGTGTAGAAATTGGATAAAGCAATAAAAATGAACAAAACAAGTAGTTTCTTCGCATTATAGCATGAGGTTCATGAGGTCATGAAGTTCTTTCTTCCTGGAGGTATTTCTCCAGGTGCATTGAGCGTTGCACACACACACACCTTGGTTATAGACCCAGCAAGCACAATGTAGTCCTTGTAAGGCTCTTAGCTCTGGCTTTGATTGCCTCTTAAAGCAGCCGTATTATCTGCAGCCGCCAAGATTACAGCCCAACAGAATTAATGGCTAATTATCTAGAGTAAATTTCTCATCAAGCCAGCTTTTGGTAAGAATAGTAGGCTTTTTGCCCTCAAGCTGCCACATTATCTACAGTGTAAGTGTTGGGCTCTCGGACTGAGAAGGCTAAGAAGGATTTGGAAGTGATGCCAAGTAGACCAATCCATCTTTATCAAAAGCAGGCTGAGTTCAGGGAATTAAGCAAAATCAATTAAACAGACTGATCCCCCATTCAAAGGTGCCGGATAAGCTTCATTGAAAGTGGGTTACCTTGGAGCAACTAAAGTGGAAATCTACTTGGGGAATTTTGGAGGCATGATCAATTGGATCCTGGAGAAAAGAGCCAGAAATTTATTTTTTCACTAAGTCTTCTTTAAGCCTGTTTGGTAGAGAGGTTGTGGCTCAGGGAAAAAATACTATATATTGAGTGCAAAAATTCAACCTTCAGATTCTCCAGGTCCAGCTCAAAAAGGTAATCTAGATCAGGAGTGGGCAACTGTGGCAAATGTATGACCTGCGAACTTAGTTCTGCATAATTAAACTTTCCTTCCATGATGGAACTTTTTACGGCCAAAAAGAGGGGACTTGCTTCAAAACTTTGGCAGCACAATAGCAATAGCACTTAGACTTATATACAGCTTCACAGTGCTTTACAGCCCTCTCTAAGCAGTTTACAGAGTCAGCATCTTGCCCCCAACAATTGGGTTTTCATTTTACTGACCTCGGAAGGATGGAAGGCTGAGTCAACCTTGCGCCTGTGAGAATTGAACGGCTGGCAGTCGGCAGAATTAGCCTGCAATACTGCATTCTAACCACTGCATCACCATGGTTCTTTTCAATCCTGGTTAGGCTTTAGAAATTGTAATGCAATTTGCCAATGTTTCCGCTAAACACCAAAGATTCATCCAATTCCAGTGTTTCCCATATTTTGGCGACTGTATTTATTTGTTTAGATTTTTTATTTTTATTCATTTTTATTGTTTTTGCAAGTAATTCCAGATAGTGAACATATTCAACACACAGTCCTCCTATTTTTCCCCACAACAGCCCTACGAGGTGGATTGGGGTGATAACAATGGCCCAAGGTCACTCAGCTTGCTTTCATGGCTAAGATGGAACCAGAACACATAGACTCCTGGTTTTTGGTCTAGAGCAGGTGTCCCCAAACTTGGCAGCTTTAAGACTTGTGGACTTCAACTCCCAGAATTCTGGCTGGAGAATTCTAGGAGTTGAAGTCCACAAGTCTTAAAGCTGCCAGGTTTGAGGACCCCTGGCCTAGAGCTTTAACCACTATATCAAATTTTATGGAGGATGGGGAATTCTGGGAATTGAAGTCCAATGTCTTAAAGATACCCAAGTCTGAGAAACATGAAAAGTCCATCAACTGGGCCAGCATTTCAGCCTAGTTTTGAAGACCTGGTCAGCCACTGCCTCAATCTATTACTCTGCCTTCATTCTGAAATTCACAAGCCTTGACCCTGATTTTTTCTCCACTTCCATTGTTGATCTCTACCACTGGCAGGTCACTGAAAATGACCTCATTTAACTTTTCCAGCCAACACGGGCTTTAAATGCTCATCTGAGAGCAAGCAATTTTATATCTTTGTCACTGTATCTGCCAGGTTGACAGTCCCATGTTCCTCCCCAGCCTCCTCGCTGTCCGACTCCGTTGCCAGCTCCGCAGGCTGCTGGCAGACCACAACACTGATCTGTGTGGTCTTCCATTGATCCAAACTGCTTTGTTTGTGATCAAACAGAAGAGAAATTACATGAGGCTACATCCTGCGGTCTGAACTAGTCAAACAGACTCCACCTATAGAACTCAAACAGTATCCAAATATTTAAACTGCCGTTCTGGGTTGCAGCCTTGTCATAGAATCCAACTTTCATTACAGAAAGTTAAATGAGCAGTTCCTTTTCCAAAATAAATTAGATCTGCGGTGGTTGGCGAAGGAATGGTGTTGCTATTCCTTTTATCTTGAGTGATGGCGCCCAGCTAATCTTACCTGCGCTGAAACGGAGCTAAACAAAGTCAGATTTGATGGGAGATAACAAAGAGACCCTAGGGTTGTAAAATAGGTGGAGGAGAAGGAGGAGGAGGAGGAGGAGGAGGAGGAATAGCAAAGCACATCAGTATTGCTAGAAAAAAAACTACGGGGGCATCTAAAATCACGCTCAATTCAAGGGTGTGCTTATTTTTCACTTTCTTCACCAATTTTCTGTGCTATTACTTCAGGACAGTACTGTGACATGGGTTCCATTGCCTTTTCTGTTTTAACTTCCTCTGTGGGTGTTATTGCACTAACAGCTGAGTTTACATATCAGTGAATTCTCCACATGCCTTGTATGCCTTTGGCTCAGTCTCTTGTATGACTCCGAAACAAAGGTGGTTTATTCGGCAACCATGGTTATCCACCACTTCCAAACCTGGACTGCAAGATTCCTGTTGCAAGCTAATTGACGATGTGTCTCTGAAAACCTGGAATGCTGAATAATGATAATAATAATAATAATAATAATCTATGATTATTGTCTAATAAATCAAAATGACTTGCAGGTCACATAGAAGGGAGGTTTCTTTGCAAAATTTTCAGTTGGAGACTTGTGAAATCAGACAATCAAAGCATTCAGAAGAATGAGGTTGTTTCTGGATATTGGCCAAGTCTTGGCCTTGCAGGGGGGGCAGGAAGTGGTTGGAAAATTGCAGGTGGGATGGAAAAGCTGTTTGTTGCAATAACCACACAGGCTTCTTTGTTAATTTATGCCAGCTCAGCAGTCCCACCTTCCAAAGGTGTCCTCACCTGGTCTCATTCTGGTGTTGTATGTTTTGGGGTTTGTTTGTTTTTTATCTGCAGTTGCAGCTTGGAAAGAAAATGTTGCGCAGAGAAAACATCTGTGGGGACTATAGGGATTACATCACAATTATTGCTTATCAGATCTTTTTAAAATCTATACCATTTTATGTAGAGCAGGGGTATCCAACCTTGGCAACTTTAAGACCTGTGGACTTCAACTCCCAGAAGTGTTCTAATATCTGAGAGGCTGCCACAAAGAAGAGAGGGTTAACCTATTCTCCAAAGCACTTGAAGGTAGGAGAAGAAGCAATGGATGGAAACTAATCAAGGAGGCAACAACCTAGAACTAAGGAGAAATTTCCTCATGGAACAATTAGTCAGTGGAATGGCTTGTCTCCAGAAGTTATGGGTGCTCCATCACTGGCGGTTTTTAAGAAGAGATTGGACAACCTTTTGTTTAGAGTGGTACAGGGTCTCCTGCTTGAGCAGAGGGTTGGATTAGAAGATCTCCAAGCTCCCTTCCAACTCTGCTATTCTGTTATTCAGAATTCCCCAGCCAGTAAGCTGGCTGGAGAATTCTGGAAGTTGAAATCCACAGGTCTTAAAGTGCCAGGTTTGGACATCCCTGATACAGAGTATAGAAATATTTTGTAAAACACTTCTCTATTTTTATGTGCTAATTGGTCTGTGGCCTGGGATGTTACAATTCAGCATAATTTGCTTTTCAATGTATACTCACAAATCAGAGGTAGTCCTCAACATACGACCACAATTGAACCCAACATTTCTGTTGCTAAGCAAGACAGTTGTTAAGTGAATTTTGCCCCATTTTCAGAAGTGCAACTGGCTCATATTTATGACAGTTGCAGTGATCCAGGATCATCTGATCCTCTTTTGCAACCTTCTGATAGGCAAAGTCAATGGGGAAGCCGGATTCATTTAACAACGGCAGTGATTCACTTAACAACTCTGGCAAGAAAAATCGTAAAATGGGGCAAAATTCACTTAAGAACTGTCTTGTTTAGCAACATAAATTTTTGGCTCCATTGTGGTCCTACCTAGAGGACTCCCTGTGGTCCTACCTGGAGGACTCCCTGTACAACTTTTTTGACATTCTTAGTGGAAGTAGGGAACATGAGTTGCTCAGGGTCCTTTTCAGTGGTGGGTTGCCCCCAGTTCACACCGGTTCTATAGAACCGGTAGTAAAACCAGCGGGAGGCCCCACCCACTGACCCTGACATCATGAAAATGCTTCTGTGCATGCGCAGAAGAGTGCGCACACGGGCAAGCTTTGCTCGCGCACATGCGGCCCTGTTGCAAACCGGTAGTAAAGGTAAGTAAAACCCACCCCAGTCCTTTTGAACAAGCAGGGCAGGATAGGGCAAGTAAGGAAGGAAAGAAATAGATTCTGGCAACCAATTTTTTAAAAAGGTATTGCCGTCAAAATTTCATTTCTTTCCACTTGTCTCCTAGGAGCCTCTATTAGAGAATATGCTTTCTTTCTTTCTTTCTTTCTTTCTTTCATGCTTGCTTGCACTGCCTGGCAAGCAACTATTTTCTTTGAACTCTTCATGGTTCCTTTCAAGAGAATACGAGCTTTTAAATATCCCTTTTTTGCTTCTTCTTCCAAAGGCTGATATAAAACATGCAGCCAGCTGGGACTTTCTCATGCAGCTGATTTGTGTGATCAACGGAGAGGGTGAAAAAACGAACAAAGAGGAGACCTTGATTTATTTTGCTAAGGATATTTTATTTTATTTTAGATTTTTGTTAGATCCTAGCACCCGTTTTGCTCCTCCTGACGTTCTCGCAAAAACAGGATAACCACAGGCAGAGGCTGATAAGGGCCTGGCAAATTGGAGAAGCCCTTCAAGAAAAGAAAAATCTTCCTGTGTTAACATATTAAGAACTTTTCCTGCTTTTCAGCTAATCTTACAGAGTCAAGCAAAGAAGAAACTGCTTCCACCCAGTGGGTTTTTTTCTTGCCCTCCCCTCCCCCCCCAACAAAGGGAGATTTTTGTGACAGATATAGAAGAGGATGTACGATTCGCATGGCGGTGACCAACATCTTGTGGTTTTGTTTTTTGTCACTCCTGATCTCTAGAGAAGCACTTGAAAAATTTGAAAAATTTTTCCAAGGTCGGAACTTGTTCAGTTCCCCAGTGATGCTTCTGCAGGTAGTTCTTGACTTATGAACACCCCAGATTTTCACTGCTAAGCAAGACAGTGGTTGTGAGTTTTGCCTCATTTTACGCCCTTTCTCATCACAGTTGTTAAGCAAATCACTGCACTTGTTAGGTTAGTAGTACAGTTGTTAAGTGAATCTGGCTTCCCCATTGACTTTGCTTGTGAGAAGGTTGCAAAAGGGGATCATATGACCACAGGATATGCAAACGTCATAAATATGAGTCAGTTGTCAGGCATCTGAATTACATGGCCATGGGGGTGTTGCGATGGTCGTAAGTGTGAAAAACAGTCGTAGGTTGCTTTTTAAAGTGCTGTTGTAACTTCTAATGGTCACTAAATGAAGTCAAGGACTACAGGTATTGTCTCAGTCCAAAAATTCTTCAATCTTGGCAGAGAAATGTATTTTTTTCCCCTTAGCACTGCATCTATTTGCAGTAAGTCAGACTGTCCATTTTCCCGAAGACTTGAGGGTGGAATTAAAGAATATCTTACCAGGAAAGATCGAAATATATACAAATGTGGCATGCAAAATATTAAAATGCCTTCTCTTTACCCAGTGGTTATTTATTAACTTCAAGAACAAAGCTAGTGTGCTTGGCGGCCAGCTTCATGTCAAGTTCAAGAAAGGCAGGCAGGGGCTTGGCACTGATGGGTGCTGAAAAAGGATGAAAACCATTTCGACTTTAACAGCTGGACTTAATATTTCCAGAAACAGGGAAGCCCAAACATTTCTGGCTTTCTTCTTCTCGACAAATCATGGCAGGTTCCCAAGGCAGCCTGCATCCAATCTGGCAAAGGAAAAAAAAAAATCTTAATGGGCCATTTTCCTACTAAGAATTTATTTTCCTTCCTTTCGATCATGTCTGATTCTCAGAGACTGTCCCTGCAAGGCCAAGTTCCTGCAGTTTGCTTGGCAAGGCTTTTCAGAAGCCGTTTGCCATTGCCCCGTTCCTAGGAGGGAGAGAGCGGTACTCGCCCAAGGTCACCCAGCCGGCTTTGTGCCCAAGGAGGGAATGGAACTCACAGTCTCCCGGTTTCTAGTCTGATGCATTAACCACTACACCAAACTGGTATATAATCAGTGGTGGGGTTCAACCAGTTCTGTCCGGATCGCGCAAACCGGTAGCGGCGACTGCGGGAGACTCTACCCACTCACTCGGATGTAATGCGTGACTACTACACAGGCGCAGGTGGGGCGCACGCGCTTACATTTATGAACCGGTAGGGAAGGTAAGTGAATCCCACCTCTGTATATAATATAACCTGTTGCAACCATAGTTTAAACATCAGCCCACAAATTGCAGAAAGGGGAAACACATGCATGACGTGCAAGATATACAAATAGTTTTAAACAGTGGTGGGATTCAAATAATTTAACAACCGGTTCTCTGCCCTAATTATTTCTTCCAACAACCAATTTGCCAAACTGCTCAGAAAGTTAACAACTGGTTCTCCCGAAGTGGTACGAACTGGCTGAATCCCACCACTGGTTTTAAAGCTGTTGCTTTGTTCTTCTGCTTCATGGCTAAGCCAGGCCACAAGGGAGATGATAGATAGATAGATAGATAGATAGATAGATAGATAGATAGATAGAT
>WNWU01000035.1:6027742-6041213 GCA_012654045.1 Ptyas mucosa
ACTGCAAAATCCCCATTCCCTCCCCACTCCTGGGGGAAGGATATTGCGAAATCTTCATTCCCACCCCACTCTGGGGCCAGCCAGAGGTGGTATTTGCCAGAGGTGGTTCTCCAAACTACCCAAAATTTCTGCTACTGGTTCTCCAGAACCTGTCAGAACCTGCTGGATTTCACCCCTACACCCGACTCTGATCATTTTACTTCGTGTCACTTTTAAATTTGGGGAGGATTGAGATCTGGCTCACCTCTGAAAGTAGCATGAAGCCATTGGATTTAACAACCACTTCTCTGTTCTAGAATTCCCTGAAGCAAAGACTTGAAAAAAAGTTTTAAGTGAAATATAAAATTAAGTTGGCAACATAATGGTTTGATCGATAAACAAGAATCAGTTAATATGAAATTAAAACAGCAAATGGAGCTACTGTAACTGCTAGACCAATTCTAACTCTGTCCTGGGTAGCTGATCCTCAGTTTACAACCATATGTAGAATTGGTGCACATTTGAGCTTTATCGAGAAACTTATACATTTGTCTAAGTTCGTTTCATGTATTAAATAATATAATGCAAATAACCATCGCTTTTTGCTGGTTGGTTGGCTGGCTCCATTTTATCGGTGATATCTGGGTTAGAACTCAATTGACACATCCAACTTTTGCATTTGAGACTGTTGTCCTAATTTTGACATGGTATTTGAATAGAAAATAAAACGCCATATCAACCTGAATTTGTTTGAGTTTGTATAACTCTGAAGTTCTTGTGTTTATCAGGCTTCTGTTTTCAACCAGATAGTAAGTTGGTGAAGAGATTATAACTTTTAAAAAGGTGGACCTTTAACCAAACAAAGAACCAAGCCAGTGAAACAGGTTGGACAACTGTTGAGTTCAGAATGTTATTTATATGAACACCAAAGTTTCTCCTTCCGAGTCATTGTTTTCTTAGGCTTTTATTGAAAACCACCTTTTAAATTTTGTTAAGGCTCAAGAACAGCTTTCCATATAATTCAACTTCCGGTAAAGAGAAACCCCTAAAACGAATTGCTTGAATGTTAAGATGATTAGATGAGACGGAGGAATTTTTGTTTTGAAATACTGTATTCCTTAGGAGAAAAGTTGCAGTAAAGATGGAATGGTATGAATTGTTATGAATTGAATGGCATGAACGAGTTTAGGCAAGTTACCCTTATTCTTGTTCTTTTGTCTTAAATTTACAAAGAAAGGATGCCTGCATGGGTCTCTCTTCCTAGTTAAGATCTAAGGTGATCTTGCCAGACTGGCCCAGAATCGGGAGGATCTTGATCAGAGATCAGTGTTTCTCAACATCAGCAACTTTTAAGATGAACTAAGGAGAAATTTCCTAATGTTGAAAACAATCAGTGGAACAATTTGCCTCCAGAAGTTGTGGGTATTCCATCACTGGAGATTTTCCAGAAAAGATTGGAAAACTGACTGAGATGCTATAGTGCTGTGATGGCAAACCTATGGCACGCGTGCCACAGGTGGCACACAGAGCCATATCGGTGGGCACACAAGCATTGCCCTAGCTCAGCTCCAGCGCGCATGTGCGCGCCGGCCAGCTGATTTTCGGGCCTTCTGGGCCCACAGGAAGTCAGGAAACAGGCTGTTTCCAGCCTCCGTCTGTGTGTGTGGGAAAGGCAGTTTTCACCCTCCCCAGGCTCCTAGAAAGACTCTGGAGCCTGGGGAGGGCAAAAAATGGGCCTTCCGGTCCCACCGTGCCATTGCGTGCCAAAAATGGGGGTCGCGCGGTGGGTGGTGGTGTCACGTGCGCATGTGAAGGGGGGAGCATTGAATTATGGGTATGGGCACGCGTGCACATGATCCCCCCACACTCCCCACGCTTTTGGCATGTGATGGCAAAAAGGTTAGCCATCACTGCTATAGTGTCTTCTGCTCAAGCAGGGGTTTGGACTAGAAGTTCTCTCAGGTCCTTCCAACCACGTTGCTCCATGTTCTGTTGCACCCTATCTTGCCACCTGGCCATGTGATAATTGAAATGAACCTTCCCTTGGCAGTTCAGTCCTAACAGATGAGTTCGAAACTCCAAGGTTTCATCTACCCCCATCCAGGCAGTTTCACTCTTTGCACAGTCTCTGCACAATTTACCTGGCCTGCATTATTTTCCTTTTGACTAGCAGAGCAAAAAATAATAATAATAATAATGATTGTGTTCTTCTCTGCCAGGGCAAACAAGCACAGGCCATCTCCTTTTATGAGCCCTTACTCAGTCACCTCCTCTGTTTGCCAAGTTCAGATGATTTGGGTTCCAAACAGGAAGTTGCTGGCTTCATATCCTGCTCTCCTGTTGACAGACTCAGTTCTGCCTTGTTTAGTTTTGATCTGGGGTTGGTTAGTTGGAAAGAAAAAGCCAAACTGGATCTCCAGGTAGGGCTTACCGTAAATAGGTGTTGAGATGTTGAGTTTTGATAGAGTTTGTTTGTTGTCAGCCTCCTACCCATTGCCCATTTTCTCTTGCGCTACATGTGCTAAAGTTCTCACATGTTGCTATGGCCCTGTCAACTCTGGCTAGCTTTAAATAGCCAAACATGACCAGCATTTGTAGGGACCAGGGAAAATTTCCAAGTATGGGAAGATGATAGATATACTTAAAGTTTTGCTTGCTCAGTGCAGAGAAACCAAACACAGATCTATAGATTTTAACCGCCATGATTCTTCTGTTTGTTGAATTTCTGCAACATGAATTCTGGGGATTTTTTAATAAAAAGAGTCAGAATAGAACATAAAAACTTGCAAAATTGACAAAAATATTTTAAGGAAGAGAAACACTGGATCTATGCATATAAACACAGGCAATCCTACAAAAATAAACATTTTAAACATCCGGGTTCATTCAATCTTTTTTGTCAAAGACTGCTTTCATATAATTGTTACATTTTAGGAAAACCATTCAAAAATAGCTATTATGATTTAAGAGAGGGGTGTCCAACCTTGGCATAGCTGGCTGCGGACTTGAAGTCCACAAGTCTTAAAGTTGCCAAGGTTTAAAGGAATCATTGTTGAAGTTTCTTTTTTTGTCAGGTCAGCTTTTCAGCCAAAACAGGTTCGCCAAAGTAAGAATTTTTTTTTACTGTGCTAGTGTTTTGTGGTACAAGGCCTGTCTACGAACAGCCTGGCTCCAAATTCTTCTCTACATCACTTTATGCATAGGTAGATGGATGGATGCAAATATAATTTGCATTTGCCATTAGGCAATATGGACAATAAACTAACAGTGTGATTCATTCTGAAAAAGTACTTTGCTCAGTTCTTGGAAAACTTTCAGTGAGGCGTTGCCCCCAAAGCTGTTGATATGTACCAAATGACCTGCAACACTGGCAGTTCCGTTTTGGAAGATTGCAGTTCATTTTGGTCCAATTTCACTGGAACATAATCCAGCCTTTAGGTCAAGGCCTGGTGGCTTGTTGAAATAACTTGATTGGGAATTTTTCCAGCAGTGATGATGATGATGATGATATTATGACAATGGAGAGATGATGATATGATGATAGTGTGCTGGTGATAATATGATGATGGTATGATAATAACATGGTGATGAAATTATGATGGTGATGATGATATCACAATGATGAGAAGGAGAAACAGAAGGAGAAGGAGAAGAAGAGGAGGAGGAGGAAGAGGAAGAACAAGAAGAACAAGAGGAGGAGGAGGAGATGGAGATGTGAAAAGGATGATACAGAATATGTATGATGAGGGGGAGAGTGAGTTTCTAGTATTCTGAAATTGGGACTGTGGGCCAAGCTCTCCCTCTCATCTCAAGGTCCAGCATGGTGTAACGCTAAAGGTGGTAGAGTAGGAACAGAGAGACCTAAGGCTGGTCATTCTCCCCATCCCCTCATCATCATCATCAGCCTATCTCATAGGATGACTTTACAAGGCAAAAAACGATCACAGTGTATATTATCTGAAGCTTTGGAATGAAAAGGCAAAATAAAAAGCAAAAATAAACTGGAAACAGTATACTAGCATTGTGTACTTGCATCCTGGTGATACACACCTGTTCTCATTTGCACACCCATCTCTCAGCCCCATGAGTGCTTTCAGCCCGGTGCTACTTTCTGGCATGATGAGACTCATTTCCTGGAAGAAGAAGAAAAAAACACTATTCCAATCACTGTCAATTCAACAACCTTTCAACCCTGCTGAATTACCTTGGCATGACTGATGGGTTGCCAGTAATAATTGCACCTTGTCCTATTATATGGAGGGCAAAGAGATCTCCAAATGTAGCATTTTTAGAAAACAGATGAAATATGATTGGCTTTTCTTAACAGGCACAGATAATGAACTCATCCCCCAAATCGCGGAAGGTGAACAGGCGGTGTTGCCAACAGATGTAGCTGTTTTATCTTCGCCTCTCTCAGAAGAAGGAAGGTAATTCTTAAATGCATGTAGAAAGCACAAACCCAACAGTGTGCTTGTCGCTTAGTTGTGAACTTATTATTATTAATAGATGACATTTGTATCTTGCTTTTTCTCCAAGCAAAGCCTTTGTTTTTTAGGATGAGTGCAGGCAAAATATAGGAGCTTCAGATGGAATTTGAGGGCAAAATCTAGATGAATCTGAGGAAAAGTAATTGGAGATAGGATGGGTCAGTGGGCTTAGGAAGGAAAAAAGGTGTGACAGCATAATGGTTTTTATTGTGGCACCTGCCTTATGGAACAGCCTTTCCTGCTGAGACTTGGGCAGCTGAAACTCTGCTGGTGTTCTAGAACAAGGGTCTCCAACTTTGGCAACTTTAAGACTTGTGGACTTCAACTCCCAGAAGTGTTCAAATATCCTTGTGGAGTTGTGGAGCCCACAAGTCTTAAAGTTGTGGAGATGAAGTCCACAAGTCTTAAAGTTGCCAAGGTTGGAGACCTCTGTTCTAGAAGGCCTTATTTTTTTCCCAAGCTTTGGGACCGCGACGTTAATGGAACCTGGTATGTCAGTGTATTTGCTTTCTGCTGTTGAAGGCTTCTTGGTTTCAAAGTGTTGGAAAATGTTTAGGATTGTCTTGATTAGGTTTTTCATCCATTGTTGTGTTTACTGTGTTTTTATATTTTCCTGTTTCTGTAATTTTCTGTTCTCCATTGGCATTCAAATGCAACATGCAACCTTTAAAGGAGAATATGTGTACCTCAGGGTTGAAATAAAGGGTCCTTGATGCTCTCTGAACTTGCTTGTTTTCTTGCCGATGTTTCATTACCCAAATTAGGTAGCAGCATCCTTTCTTGATTTCCCAACACCAAGAGTTATCTTGGTTAAGATGGGTGGCTATACTGATGTCCTTCATCCATCCATCCACCCATCCATCTTGGGAGCATTCTTGGGATATGGGGAAGCATGGGGAAAACTGCAGAATTGTGTTAGGCACAAGGAGACCTTCAGACTAAGTCAGGAGAATAGTTTGGGGGCAAGAGAAGAATAGGAAATGAAAGCAAGATCATAGTGAGCATTCGGTAATGCGAGCAAAGCTTTTGCAGTGAGGAATGCAGACTCGGCATGGGGAGTGAAGGAGGAAGATGCTCTGCTTATGTGATTTAGGGGCTTTAAACAGCTCAGTTGCAAACTTAGAGGCTGCATTACATGGTGATTGATTTTAACCTTGGTCTGGTTAACATTAGGTTCCCTGTATCGAGCAAATCCAGAAAATCCAGTCCTTCACCATCCCAGCTCAGAGTGGTGCAGGAATGCAGTTGTTTGTCTGTTTATACTAAAGCAGAGTTATTTTAAAACCTTTTGCAGGAATTGCCAAGATATCTTTATCCTGTTAAGGTTTGGCAACATATCAAGCCGTGTTTGTTTGTTTTTTCCAAATGTGATTCAGCAAAAGGCTTTTGTTTTGATTGCTTCTTTCAAAGTGGAGGGTGGGACAGTCTGTTTTGGCATTGCTGGTGTTAGGATACCAAGAAAGGGGACGTTTTGCATTTAACCACGAGTGGAAATGGGTTCCTTTTGTATTTTAATTTTTAATTGTGCTTCTCTTCCGGACTTTTCCCAGTGAGGTCGTTGAAGTCCGTTGCATAACCAAGTTTGAAATCTAGAGACTGAGCAAGAAGTAAAACCTGCCCTGTTAAAGCTTCATTACAAGAACAGGCACTATTTGTTCTTTAAACTGGCAGGTAAACCACAGCTGTCAATTCCGGTAGTGGTTTTGTTGACTGCAAAAGAAAGCTTGCAGAGCCAGAAGCTAAGAGAAAGGTTAATCATGAATCTTTCCAGTTGAAATGCTGGAGTGCTTTAATGCCGTTTGCTAGATTATTTATCCAGGAACAGAATGACTTTCTGCTTCAAAGCAGTTCATTTGCCAATAAACTAGAAGATGGAGAAAAAAAACCCTGAGCATTTTACAATTCAATACATTAAACATATAGATTTATTTTTGGATCAGGCACTGGTTTAAATTGGGCTGATGTCTGGAGCACTTGGATTCTCCAATATTAAATTAGATTTCCCACTTATTACAGGAAACTTTCTCAAGATGTTTGCATCTTGCAGCTGCATCTTACAATTCCAACCCCACTTTGCTTCAGTAGAACTGTTTTAATAAATCAGCATTAGTTAACTCCTCAGTCAACTACACATCATGGTCTATGCACCACTAAAGCAAGTCTGCACAGCAGACATAAGATAAAGCAAACAGCCATCATTGTTGATCCTTGCCTGAATCATGTCCATATATGTATGAACAAGCAGATGTGGGGGGGAAATGTGGGGTTGCAATAGCCTTTTCCACTTTAGAAATTACAGAGTTCTTACTTATCTGTAAGAACGGTGGGAGGAAACCATGAGATATAGCAACATGAGACAGTCTGTGTCCAGAAGCAACATCCTTTCTCTTGTCTCTCAGGTTTTGGGTCTTCTGATAAAGTGCCTTTCTGTCTCTGCAGGTTGTGTGAACCTGGTTTGAATTCTGAAGAAGGGCAACTACTCAAGTCAAAGCCAAGAGTGAAACTTACGGCCCGACCCTCATCTTTAGAAAAGGTAGTAGAACCCAAGGAAGTAGCATGGAACTTGATCTCAACAAACTGAGGTCTTTTTAAACATGTCCTCCCTCTGAATCTCAAACACATAGAGAGGAAATGGATAAGAGAGAATCCCACCTTACTCAGTGGAAGCCTGAAACAAATCACAGACATCAGAATACAGAATAACAGAGTTGGAAGGGACCTTGGAGATTTTTTAATCCAACCCCCTGCTCAAAAAGAAGACTCTATCCCATTCTGGGCAAAGGGCTGTCCAACCTCTTCTTAAAAATCTCCAGTGTTGGAGCACCCACTATTTCCAATTGTTGTCATTGTCACCAACTTTATGGATGCAGATTTTTGTGCCATCAAGAAACCTGCCATAACTGGGATTTTTGACAGTTTGGACCTACCTATAGTTTGTGTGGAAGGGTGCATTGAAAAACCCTTTCATCCTTCTGCTAAATCTACTGAATGGAAGCTAAGATGAGATGGTGGGCATGTGTTCCCTTCATGCATTCAATTCCCAAGTAGTGGGGAGATCTAAAAAGAGCTCTCCATTCTCAATTTTGTCATCCCTACCATTAAGGTTTAGTAGTTTTGTCCTTGGTAACCCCATAAAATTCTAACAAACCAACAGCCTTTCTGTTTTGGTCACAAAATCTAATTTTATTTTTTTTCCATTTCCTTCAGAAATCCAGCGTAGAAGATGTATCTCCAGCAGACAGTGGGGTTGTGGTCAGTCCATTTGTGGCTACAAGGGAAAACTCAGAAGTTGGTAAGGAAACCAAGCATGGCCTACAAATCACGTTTTAAAAACTTCAACTCAAGGAACGAGGCTTTCCATAAAGTATAATGCAACACATTCTCACAGGGAGAGAATATGGCTAACTTTATTTCAGGGCAAGAGCCCCTCCCCTCGCCCCTTTGAAATGTTATTTTTAATGGTTGGAGACCTCAAAAGAATAGGGCACAAGTATTATTGCCCAAGTAAACAAGGACAGTTTTTGTTCTTTGCAAGTGCGCATTTAGAGTTTTCTTGTTACTTTAAATCAGAGGTCTTCAAACTTGGCAGATTTAAGACTTGTGGACTTCAACTCCCAGAATTCTCCAGCCAGCTAGTCTTAAAGCTGCCAAGTTTGAAGACCTCTGATTTAAATATATCCTAAAACTATGCATCAATTTATTTCTTCTATTTTTCAGCTGAAAATAAATGTTTAGCAATTTGCCACCCAATTTCAGAGGTATTGATCTCAGATGAAGGATGGGAGGCTGACACCCAAATTGGATCTAAGGGACAATATCAAATCAACCGATTTGTTGCCCCTTGCTGCTAGTGAAAAATGAACAGGATGAACTTCGTGTTTCTGATCAGCTCAATATTTTAAGAAGGATGATGGTGGTTTGAAATTGACACCTACCCTATATTGTTTCCTTCTGTCTTGTTTCCATTCTATTCCAGATTAAGCGGACCTGCCATTTTTCAGCAAGATTCAAACTGAGCAAGAATTTAGTCGATAAGTGAAACCATAACCTAGACCAGAGATTAGCCCGCTAAAAAAAATCTTCTATTTTCAAGTTTCTCTTCTCTTTTGTTTGAACAGAATGCTTTTTTTGGCTTTGTTAAACCATGGTTTCCTCTTCCACTTTAACTGGGAAACTATGATTTGCTATCTAACTGCAGACTATAGTGGTTATCCAGTCAGATCTTTGAGATGTCTCCACTCGGTTGTGACAACCCGGTGGACTCATCTGGATGTGGTGGCAGATAAGACCTGGATTACAAGCAATATTGGGCAGATTATCCCGTCATTTACATTAATAGCCACACCATTTTTATGTGAAGGAGCTCTTGAAAATTTAAAAATAGCCCAACGTACAATGCCCCTTGCCAGAATGAATATCCTGAGACCTAGCTGAGATTACCAAATGTGGTCCCAGCCATTGTACCAAATATCCTTTGGTGATATAAGCAATAATTCATTTTAGATGAAGAGGTACCAGTGGTGGATTTTTTTACTACCGGTTCTGTGGGCGTGGCTTGGTGGGTCTGGTGTGGCTTGGTGGGGCAGGGGAAGGATACTGCAAAATCTCCATTCCCTCCCCACTCCTGAGGGAAGGATATTGCAAAATCTCCATTCCCACCCCACTCCGGGGCCAGCCAGAGGTGGCATTTGCCGGTTCTCTGAACTACTGAAAATTTCCGCTACCGGTTCTCCAGAACCAGTCAGAACCTGCTGAATAGCACCCCTGATGGGTACCATGTTTGCTGAATACTTATCACTGAAGAACATCTAGGAGTTTCCCCATAATGATGGTGTCCAGATAACGTTGATCTTCAGCTTCTAAAATTCCCACTGTTCTGGGAAGTGATGGGTAGTCCAATGCATGTGGAGGACCCATATCTGAACTAACGGGTGTGTGAACTCAGGTCTTTCACTACAGTTCCGGAGATTCATTCATTTTCTTTCTTTTGTCTTTTCCCCATAGGGTTTGAACTCTCACCAGGTAGCTCCACCAAGTTTCTTGATGAGTTCTCTTACTCAGTGGGAGATTATGTTCCTAAAGTTGCAGAAGATATCCCTGATGGTGTTAAAGAACTCGGAGGATTTCAACCAGCTCTGCAAAGAGAAGTCAACCCACCTAGCAGAATCCCAGTTAACAGAAAATCAAGCAAACCATTATTCTCTCCCAACTTCACCAACAGTGACGGAGCTAAAAAATCTGGGCTGGGTTTAGAGAAGACACAAGTCTTGAAGAGTTTCAAATTTCCACCTGTAGGAGAGGAAAACGGTCCTCCACTGAATCCGGATGCCAATCGCATTATCATTTCATCAGTCAATGCCAAGGATGACGAAATTGGTGTCGACCATGCACACTTCAAGAACTTGAAAAACTTTTGGGAGAAAGGAGGTGAGTCTCTCTTGGCTAATGATACAATGGAAAAATCAGTGGAAAAAGCCAACCCCATAGAGGTCAATGGAAGGCCATCCAGACTGGACCGATCTCTGTCAGCCCAGCCCAATCAAGACCAGACCAGTGATGACAAGCTTAGTTCCAACATGAACACTAAAATCAGAATCGTCTACAACAGATCAGTGACCTTGTCTTCCAGTGAAGATGAGCCTGTTTATACCAGCCCACCAAGGAAAGGATCAGGCTCCAACATCCCCAGATCGTCCTATGACAGACGCAAAGGCTCAATGGGAAGTCGGAACCATCTAAGTGAGGGTAATGGGAAGCAGTCTTCAGTGGAAGAAGAAAGGAAAGTCCAGCGTTCCACCAAGAGATCGAAATTACCTGTTTGGGTACCTTCGGTCAAAATAGAGACACCCATCAAAGGACAGACAGGGATCATTTATGAGCCAGAGATTCCTGCTGATGAGTTTGTCATGATCGAAGAAAACAAACGCAAGATGGATTCCTTGGCAGGAAGGGTTCAGATCTTGATTGAGTCCGTACCATCAGAGGAGATGGATCCAGGGGATGATGTTGTGGGAAGACGTCCTGATTTGGACAATCTGGAAACTAATGAGATCCTACATGAAGTTGAACTCTGTAGTTTTATGGAGGACCTTCCAGAAAATGAAGTGGATGCTGAAAATCAAGATACTCAAGAAGCAGATAATTATGTGCCTTCAGGTACTGACATTTCCTAGTAAAATAAAATAATTGCATTGGCTAGTAGATTTATAGACACACACAAAGATATAGAAGTACACAAAGCCATCCACACATACTGTACATAGAATGATTCATACATTATGCAATTATTTATCTACTCAATAACATGTTTTTCCTTGTTTAAATCATTGGATATTCAGAGCTTTATGCATTCCCTCATTATTTGGAGTCGACCCCTTACAATTCCCAAAAAAATGGTTACCAAATTGCAATGCTTTTTATATGGCAGAAATGAAAATTGTTAACTATATGACTGGAAAAGAATGGTAGCAACCAGTGGTGAGTTGCCCCCGGTTAGCACCGGTTCTATAGAACCAGTAGTAAAACTGGCAGGAGGCTCCACCCACCGACCCCAACGTCATCAGAACGCTTCTGCACATGTGCAGTAGAACACGCGCGCGCATGAGCAAAGCAAACTCGCGCGCGCGGCCCTGTTGTGAACCGGTAGTAAAGGTAAGTAGAACCCACCCCTGGTAGCAACTATATTGAATATCAAAGAAATATAAATCAAATCAAAATTATTTTTCACCCTGGTTTATCCCATCCCTTTCCAATTCCATTTGAGAATTCAGTCTGGTACACCAATTAAAATTCAGGCATAACCCTGCCCACACATAAGAATTCAGGATGATTTATAAGACACACAAAAAGAAACTATTAAAAATACTCAGTGTTCCTTGCTTCTGCTGCTTCCTTTTCTCCTCCTTCTCCTTCATCTCCTTCTCCTCATGCTGTTAATTTTAATAAGCAATGTGGATTAACACTGTTTTTAATGTAGAATTTTATTTAATATTTGTAGGTATTAGACAAATATCTAGGGATTAATAATGAATAGAATAGAATAGAATAGAATAGAATAGAATAGAATAGAATAGAATAGAATAGAATAGAATAGAATAGAATTTTTTATTGGCCGAGTGTGATTGGACACACAAGGAATTTGTCTTGGTGCATATGCTCTCAGTGTACATAAAAGAAAAGAAATTCTATTCTATTCTAATAATTACTACACATCTCTAGCCCCCCAGAAAATGCTAATATCATTTGGTCACAACAGGCAAAAGCTCACGTTGTTTTATCTGCAAATTTGATGGTGAATTCAACTAAAGAAAATGCGAGCTGCCCAAGTTGTCTCTCCAAAGCAACACAACCGTTTTCCTAGCAGCAACAGTGGATAAAATCATTAACTTTGATTGCATTCCAGCAGAACAGAGAAATTCTTCTCATTTTTCCCCTGCCAGTCCTAATTGAATATGAGGAAGGAAAACCTGCTTTTAGAAATGCTTCCAACGGACAATAACATGTCGGAGGGTGAGGAGAGGATGTGTGGGAATGTCCTAGAAAGTATTGTAGGATGGCCAAGAATTGTCTCAATATCTTAACAATCCTCTCACCATGTTCCCAATGCATCAGTAGTGGACCTTTTCCCATAACTATCCCCACAAAGAAAGACTCCCATTAGTGAGAAATGAGTGGTGAATTTTTAGAAAACAACCTCCCAAACTCTCTGCCCAGAAGTTCAGAGTATTTCAAAAACCACTTTGTGCTCAGTTACAGTTTGCAGTAAAATTTTTATCTGAACACAGAACTCCCTGGAGTAGCTTTCAAGTCTCGTTAATGGTTGAAATTGCATTAGTAGCCATCATAAAATAATTAGGGTTTGTATATATAATTTTCATGGATCGCTGTTGTTCTCCAGGGTGATATCCACCAGCAATATCAACCAGACTTTGGCTCTGAAAACACATCAATACACAACTACTCTTCTCTTTTGCGTTTGGTTGTTGTTATAGGAGTGCATTAGAGTAAGGACATGTAGACTGATCTGGACTGAGATAACCGAGAAACTTAATTCCTTCCAGCTCTCTTTACTTTAAAATTCATATAGGTAATCCTCAATTTACGGCCACAATCGAACCCCAAATTTCCATTGCTAAGCTGTTAAGTGAGTTTTGCCCCATTTTATCACTTTTCTTGCCACAGTTGTTAAGCGAGTAACACAATTTTAAGTGAATCTGGCTTCCCCACTGACTTTGCTTGTCAGAAGCTTGCAAAAGGTCATCACATGACCCCGGGATCCTGCAACCATCATAAATACATGCCGTTGCCAAGCATCCAAATTCTAATCATGTGACCACCAGGATGCTGCAATGGTCGAAAGTAGTCACAAATTACTTTTTACAGTACTGTTGTAACTACAAATAGTCATTAAATGAACGGTTGTAAGTTGAGGACTACCTGTACTCTTATGTGTATGAATCATGCCGTCCTAATGTTATTTACAACATCAAATTGAGCTTGGAATGCTAGGGGACTGGAGGCTAAAACATACAAAGAACAATTGCAAGAATTGGATATGACTAGTCTAGTGAAAAGGACTAGAGGTGACATGATAGTAATCTTCCAATATTTGAGGCTGTCACAAAAAAGGGGGTCAACCTATTTTCCAAAGCACCAGAGGGCAAGACAAGAAACAATGGATGGAAACTTATCATGGAGAGAAGCAACCTAGAACTAAGGAGAAACTTCTTAACAGTGAGAACAATTAACCAGTGAAACAGCTTGCCTTCAGATGTTGTGGGTGCTTCATTACTGGAGGTTTTTAAGAAGAGATTGGATGGTCACTTGTCTGGTATACATTCTCCTGCTTGAGCAGAGGGCTGGACTAGAAGATCTCCAAGGTCTTCCAGCTTAGTCTAGTCTAGTCTAGTCTAGTCTAGTCTAGTCTAGTCTAGTCTAGTCTAGTCTAGTCTAGTCTATTTCTATTCTATTCTATTCTATTCTATTCTATTCTATTCTATTCTATT
>WNWU01000035.1:6041223-6165603 GCA_012654045.1 Ptyas mucosa
TTCTATTCTATTCTATTCTATTCTATTCTATTCTATTCTATTCTATTCTATTCTATTCTATTCTATTCTATTCTATTCTATTCTCCACTCCACTCCACTCCACTCCACTCCACTCCACTCTTATCTATTCATTTCAGAAATTGAAGTAACAATGTTTTTTTTCCCTGAAAGTTCAATCTAAAGCCTGTGTTTGCTTGTTTTGGTAGGGCTAGTTCCTCTTCACCAACCAGGACAGGCCTTCATCTCCACCGATCAAAAAACCAACCCTCAAAAGCCCCTCCCCATTTCCAAATGGTAGTTGGAAGTTGGGTCAGTGGTCAAAGTGGGGGGGGGGACCCAAAGTATAAATCTAGTTGGGAACACAAATTCTGGGTACATCAACCAGTATCTCTGCCTCTAATCAACAATGAGAAAAAAGGGAGGATGGAAAATTCCACTGGCAGGGAGTTAGAAAGATCAAGGTGACATCCGTGTTTGTGCAATCAAAGTGACTCCCCTTTTTAATGTCTGGGACACACATAACAAAGGAGTGAAGCTTTCATTGCATGTAGAAGTAGTCCTTGAGTTACAACCAGTTTCTTAGTGACAGTTCAACATTCTGATGGTTCCACCTGGGTGGGTACCTATGATCCAAATTCTAAATTCTGACGGTTGAAACCCCCCCCCCCCAAGACACACACACACACATACACACACCAATCAGGCTCTCAGCAACTTGAACTGATGGACAGGCTGCATTACCCTCATAAAGCAAGGACTACCTGGATGTGGTTGTCACCTTGCTTTTTTGACCCCGCTGTGAATAGCCTTAAACACAATTAGTTCAGTTTTGGAAGTTGTGAAGGCCAAGGTCTGCCGTTGTTTGACACAAGCTGATGGATTTCCATGTGTTCCAGAAGGAGAGATCCCTCCGGCCCCTGTTTTCAAGAAAATAAGACGCACCAATGGCTGCAATCTTGCAAAAAGCATGGTCAACCTTTACACAACCACTGAAAGTAAGTAGTAGTGCTCTAGGAGGGGAAAAAAGTTTGGACTTGACCACTGGAGGGAGACAAATCTAAAGAGAAAGATGCAATAAATAGCTATTTATTCCATGCTCATCCCCCCTCCCCCTTATGCTTTTAAGATGCTGCCCTAAAGTCTCTCACAGTTGGGGGGGGGGGGTTGGATGGAAACAATGCACAAAATTAAAAAGCTGCTGTCTGTTCAAAAGGCTATGCCATTTGTTGCAGTGCCTTGGTACTGGGCCTGAATGGAATTTTTGCAAACCTGAAAAGTGCCTGCCCGGGGAGGGGTGGAAGACTACAACTCCCAGCATTCTCAGCCAAGATATTTCTCTCCCCCACCCCTCCAGTGATTTTGGCCTTTTTGGAATTATGATATTTTTGTCATTTCTGGAGGGATGCTTCATGCAAGCAATGTCCTATTAACCTTGCAACTTAGCAAGGGAGAACATTAAAAGCACATCTATTTTTGTTCCTAGCTTACACCAAGCCTCAGGTGCTGAGTCATCAGTATCTTGAACCTGAAAGGGCCAAAGAGCTCAGCAGATCCTCTCCTTTCCTCCTCTCTGAGGTAGGTTGATCTCTTATTACTTTTACTGTTGTTCTAGTAGATGTTTTTATCATCATCATCATAACCAATAACGCATCTTTCCTCCTGGATCTCTTATTCAATCCCCAGAGGGAGAGCTTGTGAGATAGGGAAATTGAGGGATTAGACTGAAGTCATGGCTGAAGGTGGATTTAAACCTCAGGCTCCTTTTTCCCAGTCAGTTTCATAAACAGTTGCCTCATGTTGGTTTTCCGGATTGAGGTGAGATCTGTGGGCGCTTCTTAAAAGTAGGACGTGAGGCCTGCCCATCAGAAGCAAGGGCTCAGATGATCCAGAACATGGGATAATGTGAAAATGAAATCCTTGTGAGGAGAAACAGTGACTGGTTCATTCATCAGAAAGGTCTGCTAATGGGACAGTTCGGTTTTTGAAGTGCTGATGTAGCCCAAGAACAATGTCACTTTGTAGCTCTGTTGGGGATCCGTCTTTATATGGTTGTAAATTTTATATGGTGCCAGATTTGAAGTCTCTTTTGATGTGCTTTGCAGACAGAATCAGACACAGCTTCAGAAATCAGCTTCCAGTTCAACAGGCATAAGAAGACATCAAGCGTGGGCAGCCATTCCTCTGACATGGCGTCTGTTTCTTCGGTAGGTTCTTCAAATGTTGCTTCTGTAAGATGGTCTTGGGGGGGGGGGGAAACCCTCTTAGCTCCTCCAAAATTATTCTAATTCTTTTCCACCCTCTTCTCATCACCCTGATTATTTGAAAGCTTCCTGAGATCCTCTCTGAGACATAGTCTTAAGTGTCAAAACTCACTTAATAAATTTCTCACTTCACAACATAAATTTTGGGCTCAATTGTGATTGTAAATTGAGGAGTACCAGTGGTTGCATTAGGAATTACTGATTTACTGGTTACTGGTTTTCAGATTAGAATTGTGTGCAATGTTCTTTCTTTGTGCCTGAAGTCTTAACTACGAGAGATGGAACATCTTTTAATTATTATTATTGCACTTCTAACCCTTAAATTCCATGATTCTACTTGTAGATCTCTAGAGCCGAATCTGTGTCATAGTTCATGAGCCCTTGGTTCAATTGACCTGATTGGTCCAACCCAAGTTCAGTTTACCTTAAATTCTGTCTAAGTAAGAGAAAGCAAGTTCATTAAAATGTATGCATTGTGTGTACCCTTCTCTGGAGAATTATTGTGAGTGTAACTGATGCTGAGTCAAACTGAAAAATCTTTCTGCATAATTAGCAATAGCAATAACACTTAGACTTATATACCGTTTCACCGTGCTTTTACAGCCCCCTCTAAGCAGTTTACAGAGTCAGCATATTGCCCCCAACAATCTGGCTCCTCATTTTACCCATCTCGGAAGGAAGGAAGGCTGAGTTCACCTTGAGCCTGGTGAGATTCAATCTGCCAAATTGCAGGTAGCTGGCAGTCAGCAGAAGTAGCCTGCAGTACTGCACTCTAACCACTGTGCCATCGTGGCTCTGGTTCCCTCTTCACTTCAAAAATGGCATAGAAAACTCATAATTTTCAGAGGTTAGGGTTGAATTTGAATTTGAGAAGATTCAGAAGATTTTTACCTAATTCTGTCCAAGATGTATTCAAGATCTAAGTGTCTGATATGACATTTCTCTTCTGCTTGAAGCACAATGGTAGGCTTAAATGATGGAGGTTTGTTAAACATCTGGTGAACATTCTCTGTTGTACTCAAAGACATCCTTATGGTCTTCTCCTCTGTCTAGGTGAGTGGCAGTGTCTTGAGTGTGTACAGTGGTGATTTTGGGAGTGTCGATGCTCAGGGGTTGGTCCAGTTTGCCTTGGATTATGATGAGAAGAACCAAGAATTCCAAATTTTTGTTTCCCAGTGCAAAGACTTGGCAATTGTGGATGAAAAGAAAGGAAGGACAGACCCGTAAGTAAAGTTGGTTTTAAAAAAAAAAGTCTTAGCAATATCTACTGTCCTAATTTTTTTGTTAAGCATTGTTTGCTTCTCTGAAATTTGATTTGAAATATCTTGATGCCGGAGAATCCTCCAAGAATTTTACTTTTATCTCAGTTCTGCTGGACAGAATGGGGGAACTCACCGCAGCCAACTTGCTCTGACCTACCGTATTTTTTGGAGTATAAGACATATCTTTTTCCCCCCTAAAAGGGGGTGAAAACTTAGGTGCATCTTATACACCAAATGCAGCCCTGCCCACCCACCGGTGCCCACCCTTTGGCCTCTGTCTCCCAGCAGTTTACCTCCTTGCAACAAGCAGCAAGAAGAAACAGCTCATTTCAGCTTCAGCACAGCCTGATTAGCACAAATTGATTGGATCAGCCTCCCGACTCTCAGCTGTTTTGTGGGGCCTCTGCTGTTTGCCACAAGGAAGTAAATTGCTGGGAGCAGATTTTTTTTTCCTTGTGCTAATCAAGGAAAATGAAAATGAAACTAAAGCAGGCTATTTGCTGGTCACTGCAATGAGGCAAAATTGCTGGGAGGCAGGGGCAGATTTCTTTTTCTTGTTTTCCTCACCAAAAAAGGTAGGTGCATCTTATAGTCCGGAGCATCTTATACTCTGAAAAATACGGAGTATGCCCCAGTTGTCTCATCCCTACCAACTCATCCTGGCCAACTCGCCACTTGCACCTTGAACCTAAAGCAAGACAAGGCCCTCTGCAAGTCACTTGTCCCTCTTTCAAATTGTCCCAGATTGAAATGTCCTGCAGTGAGTTATCCTAGATTCTGTTGGGACTCCTTGTGAAATTAATGGATTTGGCGAGCAAACTCATGCAAGGATGATCTGGCAAGGAAACATCTTCCAGAGGACACAATAGCTTCAACAAGTTAGAGACAGGCACTTTGTTTTCATCAACATACCTGGCCCTCTTAAACTTTGGATGACCCTAGAAGAAATGTTCAGATTAGAAAAACAGGTGAGCATAGCTTTTGTCCAGGGTTGTCCCCAAGTCCATCAAATCATCAGAATGCAGAAGCCAGATCATCTCCAAGAACTGGTCAATTGAATGTTTCACTTAGTGGATATCTCTTTCCAGGTACGTGAAAACATACCTGCTTCCAGATAAGGCAAGGATGGGCAAGAGAAAGACATCAGTGAAGAAAAGAACGATCAGCCCCGTTTACAATGAGGTGTTGCGGGTAAGGAGATTAAAAATAACAGAATAACAGAGTTGGAAGGGATCTTGGAGGTCTTCTGGTCCAACTCCCCTCCCCCACTCAAGGAGGAGACCCTATACCACTCTGGACAAATTTCTGTTTAATCACTTCTAAAAAACTTCCAGTTATTGGGGCATCCACAACTTCTGAAGGCAATCTGTTCCACTGGTTAATTGTCCTCACTCTTAGTGAGGACGTTTCTCCTTAATTACAAGTTGCTTCTCTCCTTGACTAGTTTCCATCCATTGCTTCTTGTCTTACCTTCAGGTGCTTTGGAGAATAGGTTGACCCCTTCTTTTTTTGTGACAGCCCCTCAAATGCTGGAATACTGCTATCATGTCACTCCAATCGGTCTTTTAATTAAACTAGCTGTACCCAATTCATGGGTCATAGGGCTTAATTTAAGGTGTTTCCCAAAATGAAGCTACAGGTGACTTTAAGTGTATCCATTTTCCTTTCACCTTCTCCCCAGTATAAAATACAGAAAATGGTTTTGCTGATTCAAAAGTTGAACCTGTCTGTGTGGCACAACGATCCCTTGGGAAGGAACAGTTTCTTAGGCGAGATGGAAATTGACTTGGCCAGCTGGGACTGGAGAAACAATAAATTAAACTGGTATATGCTCAAACCACGGGTAAGTACAGCTCTGCTGATATTCTGCTTTAGAGATTGATACTTCTGGTGACTGAGCAATCTTTGGTCATTCCTGATTTTTTGCCTATCGTGGCCTCCTCTTTTCCAGAGCCTCTCCGCCATCAATGGCGTTGACCATCGAGGGGTGATGAATCTTTCCATCAAATATGTGCCACCAGGAAGTCTAGGTAAAAACAACCATCCTCAACTCAGTTGTTTTCAGAAGTTCAGTTGATACTATCAGAACAGAAATAGACAACATAGAGCTCCTGATACTGCTAAGCAAACTGAGGTCCTTCTTCAATCATTATTTTATTCAAAGAAGCAAATAAATAAACAGAAAGTGGTATGCTGTGTGGGAAATTCCGTTTTTATTTCCAGAAATGCCTCCATGACCTATCAAGAACCCATAGACATTCTTTACAAATTTAAAAAAAAATGTATATACAATTCGGAGGTGTCCACAACTGCCATGGACAGAAAGTAGCAGGAAATTGTCCGTGCCACTTTGTCTTCTAATAAATGGATGCTCTATAGACATTTGGTGATGATTTAAGCCCTTCACCCCGTTGAGTCACATTGGGAGAGTGTCCACAACAAGCTCTTATAATTTTATTAGGTGAACCCAATAAAAGAAGGGTAAAAAAGCTGGAGCTTCTGGATTCTATCTGAGAACAAGTAGTTGGAGTAGATACTGTCAGATATGTTCAGTGTCAAAATTTATAGAGAACATAGGGGGGGTCCATTATACCCAAACAATAGCCATAATTTTTCTTTTAATGACATCATAATCCCTTGAGGGGTGGAGTCTGGGCAACTGAATGGAGCTGCATGTTTACTGGTCGGATGCCCTTCCTATCACCAATGTGGAGTTTTGTTCAGCAGATACATTCTCATTGTGCCCAGAGAGAGAAATATCTGCCTCTACATAGGATCAAACTCTCAGCCTCCTGATTATGAGGTGAAAGCTCCACCTCTAGGCCACTGCACCACTCTACCCAAACAATAGCCATGTGGACTGGAAATTCAAGGGTCTGAAATGCCTCAAAGTCTGGAGGGAAGTAGACTGGGTGGGAAATGAGTTGGATTCAATTACCTGTATTGTAATACTCTTAAAATTATGGATATTCTTGTATTACTTATTGCTTTCCATGTTCATGATACATCCTAGCAGGCCGCAAAAATCCCCCATCTGGAGAGGTTCATATCTGGGTGAAGGATACCAAAGATCTGCCACAGTTACGCCCTTCTGGAGTAGATTCCTTTGTGAAATGGTAGGTGCGCCATTTGTGGGGTTCTGATCTTTCCTCTGGTTGATGCCTGATTGAAGTTCCTGTTTTGAGCAACCTTGTTTGAAAAAAATCCAATGTTTGCTGGATGACACAATGCAAATCCTGAGGTGGTCAGAGATCGTAGGGGTTTTTAGGCCCAGAGGGCATCATGGTAAGAAAATATGTCCAATTTTGACATGAGAAATATTGCAAAAATAATCTAATGGCTTTGGTTGGAAAATTGCTATACAGGTAGTCCTCAACTTACAACCACAATTGAGGCTGATATTTCTGGCGCTAATTGAGACATTGGTTAAGTGAGTTTTGCTCCATTTTATGACCTTTCTTGCCACAGTTGTTAAGTGAATCAGTGCAGTTGTTAAGTTAGTAACATAGCTGTTAAGAGAAGCTGGTTTCCCCATTGACTTTGCTTGTCAGAAGGTCACAAAAGGTGATCTCGTGACCCTGGGACACCGCAACCATCATAATTATGAATCCATTGCCAAGCATCTGAATTTTGATCATATGACTATGCAACAGTCATAAGTGTGAAAAACGGTCATAAGTTGCTTTTTTCAGCACTGTTGTAATTTCAAATGGTCACTAAATGAAAGGTCATAAGTCAAGGATGACCTATATTGTTGTGACCGAGGCCCACGTAGTGATTACCAAGCACAATTCAGTCCTGAACAAACTTATTTTATTAAAACAGCTGAGAATTAATTCATTCTCAGCTTAATCCAAAACAAATTCTTCAGCCTTATCACCAACCTTTGATGTCTTTGGCAACCTGCCAAAGGCTTTCCTTGGCAAAACCCCCACAAAGTTCAAGAGACGCTGACAAGAAACACTGGAATCACCATTGCTTTTCTACAAAGAACCCAACGGCTCGTTGCTGCTCTTTAAAGCCTTATGGGAGTGCCAATCATCTTCTGGCCTTACTCCCAAGTCATCCTTTTTGCTTCAGCTGCTCTTGCCTTCTGGCAGCTCTTCTCATGCGTGCACTAGGAACAGGTTCCTCCTATTCCTCTGCCTCTCTGCTGTCCACCTCTGGAAGCTCCGGAGTCCGTGCATCGCTCCCAGATGGCCCTGGCCCCATCTCTGCCTCAGACGCAGAGCCCTCATCCAGGCCTTCCCCAGCCTCCAGGACTGGTCCATGGTCCTCCCCAGCCTCCTCACTGTCTGACTCCTCTGCCAGGTCCACGGGCTGCTGGCGGACCACAACATGTACTTACCAAACCAGGAAATCTCTACATTGGATTTTGTTATGGCTATGAACCTATCCTTAGTAAAGTAACTCTCTATTAGGGTACCAGCTAAAATGCCGGTCTCTTCTTTTTAAGCTACGTGCTTCCAGACACCAGCAAGAAAAGTTATCAAAAAACCCGAATTGTCAAGAAAGACTCCAACCCTGTCTTCAACCACACCATTGTATATGATGGATTTCACACGGAAGATCTGAAGGATGCCTGTGTGGAACTGACAGTCTGGGATCATGAAAAATTGACTAATCACTTTCTCGGAGGGATCCGACTAGGACTCGGCACAGGTAAGTAATGGCGTCTGAGTCTATCTTGTTTCATTTCATTCTCCTGTGATAGTTGCCTTAACAGGGTTAGAATCAAGATCACATGAAGTATTAGCACTGCTTTATAAAACCTTAGTAAGACCACACTTAAGAATACTGCATCAGTTTTGGTTACTCTATTATAAAAAAGATGTGGATACTCTGGAAAAGAATGCAGAAAAGAGCACAAAGATAATTAGGGGGCTGGAGGCTAAAACATATGAACAACTGTTGCAGGAACTGGGTTTGTCTAGTCTAGTGAAAAGAAGGACATGGGTTGACATGATAGGGGGGCTGCCACAAAGAAGGGGGGGGTCTACCTATTTTCCAAAGCATTAGAAGGCAAGACAAAAAACAATGGATGGAAATTAATCAAGGACAGAAGTTCATCTCTCCAGAAATATAATTTTGCAATGGCAACAGGCTTACTTTACTTTACTTTTACTTTTATTTGATTTATATACCGCTCTACTCCCGAAGGACTCAGGGCGGTGAACAGCCAACAATAAAATACATAACATACACAATTTAAAAGCCGAAATAAAACCAAATTAAATAGTTTGGCCCAGACAGATTAAGACCCCAATCAATTTAAAACAAATTTAAACTTGAAGTATTAAAATATTAAAAATATTAAGATATTAAAATTTTAAAAGAGGGAGAAAATTATGTCAGGCCTGCCTGGTGAAATAAAAAAGTCTTAAGAGTGCGGCAGAAGGTGCGCAGATCCGGGATCCTCCATATCTCCGGGGGGAGTTTTTCCAGATAGTAGGGCCCCCACAGAGAAGGCTCTCCCCCTGGGGGCCGCCAATCATTGTTTGCCGACAGCACCCGGAGGAGCCCCTCTCTATGGGAGTGTACCAGCCGGTGGGAGGCTATTGGTGGTAGTAGGCGGTCCCGCAAGTACCCGGGTCCTAAGCCATGGAGCACTTTAAAGGTGGTAACCAAAACCTTGAAGCCACCCGGAAAATCACCGGGAGCCAGTGCAGCTCGCACAGGAGGGATGTCACATGGGAGCGCCATGTCGCTCCCATTACCACCCGCGCGGCCACACTCTGCGCCAGTTGGAGCCTCCGGGTGCTCTCAAGGGGAGCCCCATGTAGAGAGCATTACAATAGTCCAGGCAGGAGGTGATGAGGGCATGAGTGACCGTCCGTAAGGAGTCCCGATCCAGAAAGGGACGCAACTGGCGAATCAGGTGGACCTGATGAAAAATCCTCCCGGTCACGGCCGTCAAGTGCTCTTCTAAAGACAGCCGTGAATCCAGGAGGACGCCCAAGTTGCGCACCCTGTCTGTGGGGGCCAATGATTCACCCCCAATAGTCAGTGATGGCACCAACTGACTATATCGGGATGTCAGAAACCACAGTCACTTGGTCTTAGATGGGTTGAGCCTGAGCCTATTCCTCCCCATCCAGATCTGCACGGCCTCCAGGCACTGGGACATCACTTCAAGGGCATCGTTGGGGTGGTCTGGGGTGGAGATGTACAGCTGGGTGTCATCAGCGTACTGTTGATATCTCACCCCAAAACCACGGATGATCTCGCCCAGCGGCTTCACATAAATGTTGAACAGGAGGGGCGAGAGGACCGACCCCTGTGACACCCCACATATGAGGGGCCTCGGGGTCGACCTCTGCCCCCCTGTCCACACAGACTGCAACCGGTCAGAGAGAAAGGAGGAGAACCATTGCAACACAGTGCCTCCCACCCCCAACTCTTCCAACCGGAGCAGCATGATACCATGGTCGATGGTATCAAAAGCCGCTGAGAGATCTAACAGGACCAGGACAGAGGAGCACCCCCTGTCCCGAGCCCTCCAGAGATCATCAAACAACGCGACCAATGCCGTTTCTGTGCTGTACCCGGGCCTGAAGCCCGACTGAAATGGATCTAGGCTAAACCTCTGCAGTGAGAAGCTATATAGGGATGTGGAGTTACACAGACAGTGGTGATGGAAAGCACTAAGAAGCACAAACACTTAACAAAAGAGCAGGGGATTCCTTTCAGATGGAAGGCTGAAGTTAGTTCTATCCGATTACGATTGGGTTGATAGTCCACTTTTTCTCCAGAACCTGAAAGCAGTTGCACAGGATTCTCTGTTCATTTTAGCCTCACAGTAGAATAGGTGGTCCAGAATCATTCAATGAGCTCCTGTGGTCGAGGATGGGCCAGAACCTGGGTTTTCCCTTTCCTTGTCCGATGCATTAATCACTACACCACATTTACACTCTGTATCATGCTGGAGGACGCAGTTCCCAAAACTCAGCTGAGACAAAAGGTGGCGGCAGCACGAGTGGAAAACCCAACCCAAAACAAAACAAACCAACCCATTTCAACTAAATTTGTTTCTATGAGTTCAGTATCAGTTTAATTTTCATGTCAAATTAAAATTTACATTTTGGTGGCAAATTTTGAAATGACTTAGGTTTAGGGCAGGGCTGGAGATGGGGAGGCAAGACTCTTTTAAGGAGGGGGAAGAGGAACAGGTTAAGAGCACTCATTTGGTATGTTAGTTGAGCAGTGATGTGACATGTCTAGGGTGCTGGAAGTTCTATTGCAAATAGAACACTAAGGCAGCTTAATTTAGTTTAGCAAAAGAGAAGGAGAAAAGGATTCAAAGCAGCTACCATCTGCCCCTTTTGCAACTACCATGGCTACTTGTTTATTTCACAAAATCCATCCATGACTCAGGACACAAATGTGGTCTTGCCTAGTTTAGACCCACAGAGAGGAATGCTTGGGAGTTGGACTTGTGTGCTAGACCACCATTTCTGAAGTGTTTTATTGCTTCTTGCTTTGGGCCAGGCTTCAGCTATGGAATTGCTGTCGACTGGATGGATTCCACACAAGAGGAAGTAGCATTCTGGCAGGAAATGATGTCGACACCCAATGAATGGATCGAAGGCTCACTCCTCTTGCGCTCCTTGGCTGGGAAAAGCAAGTTAAAGTGACACTTCTGCGGTTCAGCTACGTGGCAGGGAGAACATGCAGAGGCCAGCTTTGGTTTGTTGTCAGGTACATAAGAATGCAAAAGCTACTTCAAGGGAGCCAAAAATTAAGACACCACTGAGCCAAAGAAAGATTTCAAGAAGAAAGGTGCTAGCATCACACCTTGCTTTAACTCATAAGGCATGGAAGAGCTACACCATGCCTCAGTGGTACAGATGTTCTTTGACTTAAAGAGCCAGAAGGCAGGGCTGAAGAGGTGGAGATGGGAGATGGGGGATGGGGGAGTTAAATTACTAATGCAACCACTTTTTGCTTTTCTGCACATGTGAAACTGAACTAAAATTGTGAGTAGCAGAAGCCTCCACCAAGAAACTCACTGTGCATCTCTTAAAAACTCTCTACTGGGATGAAACTGTTGGAGATGAATGACTTTATTCCAAGCTAAAGAAGGAGACCATATCTAGATGATGCTCTCAAGCACCTGGATGGAATCATGGACTTTAACAAACCCTTTAAGGTCTTCTAGGTCAACCCTGCTCTTTGGAGGAGCCAAGATTAAAGTGTTCCTGACAGATGGCTGTCTTGCCTCACCTTGGACAGCTGCAACGATTGTGATGTCTCTTGGTCATTCTTTCCGCTGCTCTTTACTGTTATGAAACTTGTTCTGAAATTCAGTCAAGAGTCTGCTTCCTATGATTTCATGTGTAACTCTTTGGAACCCAAGAGAAGAAGCCAGTCATCTGTCAAAGCTTCTGGCAATTGATGGACATTTGCTTTTTGGTAAGTGAGTGAAGGGATAACACGACGTATGCGACAGAGGAGCTCAGAGAGGAAAACAGAACTTGTAGGCTCTTCAGTTTTATTTAAGAGGATTTTAACTTTCCACTTGCAATTTAAATCAGAACATTCCTTTTCAGGATGATTTCAAAGCTAAAGGTAGCATTTTATCAGGCTGGGGTTTTTTTAATGCATTGGCTTTGATAAATCTGCTCATTGTGAGCTGGAAACTCTTTTTAACGAATGGCTGGTCAGCCTCTGCTGGCCCTTATTTTTAAGCACACTTAAAAAAAACACTTCATGCTCTCTGTTTACTATTCCTCTCTCTCCTACAACCCCGCCTTATGAACTGTGGTTGTCTAAAAAGACTGTTCTTGCGATAATACTTTATGTAACTTGATGAAATGGACTACAGTCCATACAATGCCATAATAAATGTGTTACTCTTTAAGATGACAAAAGTGTCTTGGTGTATGTCAATGAAGATTCAATCATCCAGACCAAAGGTGTTAAATGGTTGATTCAGGGCAACTAGATCAACCTTTCTTAATCTTTGCTAACAAAGATTGGTCCGGTTGCCATTATTCAACCTTTTGACACAAGGGTCTTGGTGATTTTTGCTGCAACTGAGGTTGTTGGTAGGCTGGCCATCTTTCTGAGAACTTACATCCTTATTTCCAATGGTGAAATGTAAAATCTGTGGGTGTGGCTTGGTGGGGGGCGTTAATGTGACTAGGTGGGCATGGCCAATTTTTTTTTTTTTACTTTTAAAAGCATTTTTTGCTACAACCTCTTTGGCCGAAGAGGTTGTAAAAAAATGCTTTTAAAAGGCTCTGACGATCCCAGCTGAGTTGCCTGATCGTCAGAGGCTTTTGTTTTCTTTTAAAGGCATTTTTTTTTTGCTTTTAAAAGGAAAAAAGCCTCTGACGATCAGCCAACTCAACTGGGTTCATCAGAGCCTTTTAAAAGCATTTTTTTACAACCTCCTTGGCCAAAGAGGTTGTAGAAAAAATGCTTTTAAAAGGCTCGGACGATCCCAGCTGAGCCGCACGATCATCAGAGGCTTTTTTTTTACTTTTAAAAGCATTTTTCCGCCGAAGAAAAAATGCTTTTAAAAGTTTTTTAAAAAGCCTCTGATGATTGCACGGCTTAGCTGGGCATTGGGGGGTGGGCAGGGATTTTTGCTACCAGTTCTCTGAACCACCCACCGTCATTGCTACCGGATCGGATGATCCAGTCCAAACCGGGAGCATTTCACCCCTGCTTATATCCTTAAAAGTTGGATATTCCTCCTGAATAACCGTAAAGCCTATCTGTGTGTTCTTAGTCAATGTTTTGCTTCGTTTAAATTGACTTAATTGAAATTAAGCTTTGTGGAATGCAATAGATCAATGGGTGATACTATAATTGAATACTAATGTGCAATCTGAATAGCATCAATATTTAATAGGGATATTACATTGTTATGTTAAAAAGAATATTAACCTTAAATAATGCAATATATGCCTTCCAAGTACATTGGGTTTTCATCCCCATAATTTCTGCATCAACGTTGCCAATAGGAAATACATCTTGAGAACTCATGTAGTATAGTCAAACATGGTGCATTTTATTGGGCAAGCTTAAAATACTGGAATTGTTTTACTTTCAAAGGTGGAAAATTACCACTAGTACCACTTTACAAAGCCTTAGTAAGACCACACTTGGAATACTGCATCCAGTTCTGGTTGCCACAATATAAAAAAGATGTTGAGACTCTGGAAAGAGTGCAGAGAAAAGCAACCAAAATGAATAGGGGGCTGAAGGCTAAAACATATGAAGAACAGATGCAGGAATTGGATATATCGAGTCTAGTGAGAAGGACTGAGGTGATATGATAGCAGTGTTCCAATATTTTAAGGGTTGTTACACACAAAAGGGGCACAACGTATTCTCCAAAGAATCTGAAAAGAGGATAAGAAGCAATTGATTGAAACTAACCAAGGAGAGAAGCAACCGAGAACTAAGGAGAAATCTCAACTAACGGTGTGAGCAATAAACCAATGGAATAGCTTGCCTCCATAAGTTGTGAGTTCTCCATCACTGGAGGTTTTTAAAAAGAGACTGGACGGACATTTGTCTGAAATGGTAAAGGGTCTCCTGGTTGAACACGAGGTTGGACTAGAAGACCTCCAAAGTCCCTTCCAATTCTGTTGTTTGTTATTTCTAATCTTCCTAAGCCAACCTGGTTTTCCTTACCCAGAACACCTTGTTGTAAATGGGACTGATAAGCTAACTTATCCTTTCATGGGTGGGGCCTGGAGAAATGTTTCTCGATCTTAGCAGCTTGAAGATGAGTGGACTTCAATCTAGAATTTTTCAACCTCCAAATGAACAGAGAGACTTGTCATGCATTGACCGTGCAGTGTGAAAACAATTCCTTCCTTTTCTTTATTGTTGCGATTTTGATCATCTGCCAGGTAGTGGCGCACATCTTCCATTGTTCATCAGGAAGCTTTGCATAAAATCTCCACTGTGTGGATGTTAAGAATGAAATTTTCTGCATTCCTGTTCGAAAGCAAAGCCCATTCAGTTTAGTAAGACTTATGCCCAGTTAAAATGGCAAGCTATGCAAGGAATAAAGAATGCAAACGGGGGATCCTGGATCAACAAAGTGAGATGAGACAAAATGAAACATATCTTGTCCTGTAAACCGAAACAGTCACCAACCAACCTGAAGGTCACCAGCTACCAACCAAGGTCAAAAAGGCATATCTCTGAGGAGAGGGGGGTCTGGAGAGAAAGGGGGAGTAAAAAAAGAAAAAGGAAAGATAGTGGCTGTGACTGTAATCAAAGCCTTTTTCTTTTATGTGTATCACACAGGTGAAACGTGTTTGTTTATATCTCACCTTTATTATTTTTAGAAATAACTCAAAAGTGGCAAACATATCAACATACCTTCCTCCACACATTTCATAACCACACATTTTCCCCCCGCTAGCCCTGAGAGGTGAGTTGGACTGAGAGAGAGCAGCTGGCCCAAAGTCACCCAACTGGTCTAAGGCAGGACTAGAACTCCCAGTCTCCTAGTGTATTGGCCCAAAGTCATCCAGTTGACTTTTGTGCCTAAGGCAGGACTAGAACTCAGTCACCTGGTGGTGATTAACCTGGAATTACCCAGCTGGCTTTCATGTCTAAGATGGAACTAGAACTCCCGATTTCTAGCTTAGTGCCTTAACCACTAGATCAAATGTGCTATCTTAACATTTTTCCTGTTCCAGAGGAAGCAGGTAGCAGAGGATGAGGGCTGTGACTGGACTGGCCAGTTGGCTTGATACAAACCCCATATACTGTATCTCTCAAGAGTTTTAAATTCTGAGCAGACCATCTCTTGATTTTCAGGCCAGCCAGGCAAAGCTGAATGCAGATCACTAAAGAGGCCATTTATGCTTGGAGCTGCATCTATGCCCAGTAAGTAAATAAACAAATTAATTCTGCTTTGTCTTATGGTGTGGCATCATATAAAAACAGAAACAGCCAACATCGCACTGAATTCCACTTTGCATCAGCCTGAGCTCCCAGGCAACGAGTAGAATTAGTCCCATACAAGTTGGGAGAAGAGTTACTGTTTCCCTCTACCTTAGAACCAAAGTACAGAGCCGGTTTGGTGTGATGGTTAAGGCACCATCTAGAAACCAGGGGATCCTGAGTTTTAGTCTCATCTTAGGCACAAAGCCAGCTGGGAGACTTTGGGCCAGTCGGTCCCTCAGCCCTAGGAAGAAGGCTCTGACAAGCCACTTCTGGAATCTTGCCAAGAAAACTGCAGGGACCAGGAGTTAACGCTGACTTGAAAAGTGCAGACAGACAGAGGGGGCCAAAATAGCTTCCTAGGACTGAGAAGACTCTAGATCAGTGACAGAGAATTTATTTGGTTTGTAGAAGGTTCTATGTTCAATTGCAACTGTAGAAAGTTAGCACCCACCCCTCTCCTAGAAGAATGAAATATTTTAAGAAATATTAAAAAGACAGAATATATCCTGGATAAGAAATGGAGAAACATGTTTTTTCTTAAGAGGGAGAAAGCAGCCCCCACCTTTTCTTAATAGCCCACAGCAGATGTCAGAACTTAAGAGATAAAGAGATAGCTCTATTCATAGGCAAAGCAAATACTGCAGGAAGAAATCCATTCAAGACAGGCTATTTTGAAATCCCCTGCACCAAGGTCTGAACAAAGGTAGGATTAGCCCTCAGCCACAATAGGAATTACCCAACACCCTTTCAGAACACAAGGTCTTCATTGCATCACCCTCAGAAACGTCTGTCAAACCTGGGAGTTCAGACAAACACCTAGGATTTGTACTCTGCCTATAGAGCCAGCTATGACCCCTACGTAACTCCTCCATGGCCCCATGGGAGTCTGACAACAGCCAATATCCAGCTTATTCAGGACCAGCCCAGAGTCTGTCAGTTGCTGTCTATGATGATATGATCCTGTATGAAATGGATCCACCAGCTGGTTTGGGAGAAGGTAGCTTCTGCTATTCAGGTAACCTTAACCCAAGATTAACAAACCACCCTTCTGAGCTCACATAGCTGAGACCAGGTTAGAATTTCACATGATGGCCTGTAACCAGAAAGGGCGGTTTGCGACAAAATGGGAAACTCTGAGCTGGAGTAAAGTAAAACTAGAACTCATTCTGTTGCAATGCTTTCAAGCTGCTCAACTGGGGAAAACAAGTTTTCATGGAGTTTTAGTCCAGGCATTCCGGCTTTGACACTGCCTGATTGACCATCCCAGAATCCTCTCAACAAGGGAAGGCTGACACCAAAGCTGGGCCCCTCCGAATCATAGGGATTTCCCCTCCCATCCTTCCCAGGAGGAGGCTGGGGTGTCGAACTCATTCGTGGGGCATTTGCGTGGGAAAGACAGCCGTGGGGCATACCGTATAACTCGGTTTGGGCCATAATTGGCAATGGGGACCAGGACCGGGCCAGAGAGCCTGATTTCTGCTGCCAGATCTTTTCTAAAGCAGACGGTAGCGATCGTGGTCAGAGGCGGAGGAGCCTCTCTTAGGGGCTATACGGTACGGCGGCGGCTGCCGCTGCTGCCAGCAGTGATGAGTCAGACGGTTCGTTGCTGCTGCCGCTGCTGCCGCTGCCATCACCTCGCCTGCATCTCCATCTTTAGAGCATCTTCGGGAGGCCGCCGGCTGCAAAGGTGGCCGTTGGCCGTTGGCCGACTCGCTGGCTCGGTTGAGGCGGAGGGGGGATCGTGGGAAGGCGCGCCGAGAGCCGCCTCGCCCGCTCCCCAACCGGGACGCCCCCATCGCGGCCCGAAGACCTTGACGCACAAAAAGGCAGCGATCCCCGCTCAGCGCATCCGCCGACCCGCCTCCTCCGGAGCATGCGTCCCGCTCCCTGGACCGGGTTCCGACGCGCATCGCGGCCCGTGACTCGGCCCCAGCGGCTCAGCAGCGTCTTGCCGGGGCTCCGGCCAGCCGGGCAGCGTTGCTGAGAGCGTCCGGGGAGGGGGGGGTCTTTGCTCCCCCGCGCGGTTGCGAGTGGGCAGCTTTGCGGGAAGGCTACGGCGCTGAAGGTGGGGAGCCCCGCACTCCACTCCCCCTCGAGGCAGGCGGGAGAGCCGGGCGGGGTGACCGCATCGTTCGGGGGGAAGAGAGGAGGTCGGGCCGGGGCATCCAGCCTCTCTCGGCCAGGCTTCCCCTCGAAGCTCGCCCGCTCCTTCCTTCCCCGCGCAAGAGGCGCTCGGCGCGTCCCCGCTGCCTTCCCCGCGCTCGGCGTCCCCGGCTAGGAGAAGCAGGCGCCCCCGAGGCGAAGGAAGGCCGCCCAGAGGCCGGTGCGGGGACCGCGCTCCTCTCGCAGCAGCACTCGCAGCCTCCCGGATTGGGCCCGGGTCCCACCGCCCCCGCCTCCGCTGGGCTCAGCGCCGGCCGCCCCCAAGCCGCACCTGCAGTAGCGGCAGCGGCGCCAAGCGCGCTGCGCCCCGGAGCTCCGAAGGCGCAGCGTCGGGCCTCTCCGGGCTCGGCCCCGGGGGACGATGGAGGCCATTTGGCTCTACCAGTTCCGCCTGATCGTCATTGGGGACTCGACGGTGGGCAAATCCTGCCTCATCCGCCGCTTCACCGAAGGGCGCTTCGCCCAGGTCTCCGACCCGACCGTGGGCGTGGATTTCTTCTCGCGCCTGGTGGAGATCGAGCCCGGCAAAAGGATCAAGCTGCAGATCTGGGACACCGCCGGCCAGGAGAGGTTCAGGTGAGCGGGGTTGGGAAGCATCGCAGCCAGGATCGGTCCTGGGGGGGGGGGGGGGGGGGGGGGGGGGGGGGGGGGAGGTTGCCCTTTGCTTGGAGGGAGAGGCAGAGGGAAGGAGGAAAGACCCTACTGGGCCTGGGGGGTGGGACACCTTTCATTGAGTCAGTGGAGAGTTGGGTGCTGTTTGGTCAGATTTAATCTCCCCCCCCCTCCAAGGCAAAATCCATGGCAGGCAGCAGTGATCTTACTTGCTTTCCAAAAAAAAAGCCCCCCCCCCCCCCCCCCGCAGTGCAGAGAAGGATCTCCAGACCTGGAGAGTGGGGGACAAGGGATGCCACCTCCAAAATGTGTCCCTTCCTAAGGTTTTGATGCAGCAGGGTCTCAAGACAAGCTTGTTCATGTCCCTTGTCTTCTCCTTCTTGATTGGGAGCCTCGTCAACAGTTTGGGAACCCAACTTCTAGCCACCATGGACTTTACGGGGGCCATGATTAAAGGGTTGCATTAGAACGGGGCAGACCCAGGTTCAGGTCCAGCCTCAGCCCTGGAAACTCATTGGACGACCCAGGGCCAGTCGTTTTCTCTCAGCCTAACCTGCCTTCCAGGAATGTTGTGTGAATGAAAAAGAGAGACCTGCCCTCAATTCTCCAAAAAAAGAAGAGAAAAGTGGAAAGTAAATGCACCAAATCAAACTAAATCTTCCCAGGGATGAAGGTGCCACGATTCCTCCATCAACAGGTCCATGCCACAGCCTTGTTGTTGTGTGCCAGGTAGAGCTTAATATTCTTGGTCACAAAGCTAGAGATGCCCAAAGGGAAATAGTTGATGCCACCTCTTCTAGGGGTAAGGTATGTTTGTCCCATGGAGAAAACTCTTCTGCTTTTAGCCCTACCTTCTAGGGAAGACCTGTGGCTCCTCTCTTGGCTCCATCTTGAAAGCCAAACACCAGAGAAGAAAACCAGCCTTCAATCAAGACATGACTTCACATCTGGCTCTCTGGGCATTTGACTTGCTATTCATAAATGTACTTGTCCGGCAGAAGGCTCACAGATGACTAGAAATAGAAGCTATAACCAGAGAGAAGTTTTGTCCATTTCACAAAAGCCAAGACCATTATATAGGTCTCTGCTCCAAACATGAGGCTCTTTTCTTACACCTTTCTTAGTCAATAGATAATTGGCCACTCTCTTGAGAGCCATGGAAGGCAATGAATTATAGTGGCCTGGTGGTTCCATCTCTTCTGATAGATTCCCGATTCCTGCCATACCAGGTTCACATCTTAACACCAAGAGCAAGCAAGAATAAGAGAAAGAGCAAGGGGAAACATGAACCTCAAGTGTTTGATGGCTCCATCCCTTTGAAGGTATCTCCGCAAGTTTGGAGACCAGCTGCAGCCAAGAGGCCAGGTGACTGCCAAAGACCAGGAACTGGAAGCACTGCTCCACAACAATTGTCCAGTCTGATGAAGTAGGTTCCAAAAGGCAAAAGAACTTCCAGAGGAAATGGAGCAATGATGACAACCATCTTTCCAATGCAACTAAGTGTCCCAATGCACTTGGCACAGGGCAGCACCAATGGCTGCAACTTTGGCAGGCTGAACAAATACTAGGCAAAAGTAGAAGTGATTCTTTGGCAGTTGGATCAGTACTAAGTGCCCCAGCAGTGATGATCTTTTGGTGACTGGGATAATCAGGAAGCAGGGCATCGGCATTGAAGCCATCAAATCATGTCAAAACCGAATGAGTTAGCTTCTCCTTTCCTCCATCAACAGAATGGCAGTGGAAGAACCAAGCAGCTCTGGATGTAGTGGTACGTTAGAGGAAGTGGGAATGAGGCCCAGTAGTACAGGAGAGACACAAATCAGCCCAACGTGGCCTACTATGACAACACCCAACACAGAAGAGGAACATCCCTCACTGGGCTCAGTCTACCCAGAACATGGGAGCAACATCTAGGTTGCCTCCCTGAGTGTGAAACAGTCTTCTGGGCTAATTGATAACGAGCTTCAGAATAACTTGTGGAAGAAAAGCTGGAAAAGAAAGGAACCTTATCACTGCCCTTATCTCCAGAAGGCCTCAAATGAATCATTTTCTTCTCCATTCTTCACTTACTTGCAATTTTCTTTGCATTTGCACAGAAAAGAAGAAGAAGTAGGAGATCCCAAAAGTCACGACGAGTAAAGACCCAGGAAGGAATTGGACATTCACCCTGGCAGTATCAGAAGCAGAAAGAGGGTCAGAAGAATAAGGAGATGGGCCACTGTCCCTCAATCAGTATCTTCAGTTAGTAACGCAAAAAGTCATGAAGAATCTGTTTAGCCTGCAAGAACTGAAGAATTAGTTATGTGAGATGCCTGTGGTCCATTCTTCCTGGGATTCAGATTGAGAGGAAGGCTACCTGTCTAACCATGACTTTACCAACCTGCATTTTTTTTCCATCAGAGACTCTGTAATGTTGACATATTCCTGGTGATCTCAATAAGTTAACAGAGGTACTCATCCTGAATCTGGGTTTCAACAATCCCACAATCAGTGCCTCCTGCAAATATCCCCTTCCGTTTCCAGCAGAATGACCTTTCCATATTTCTTCAGAGAGAAAATCTCTGAAGTGGATAAAACCAATCAAACTCAGGATTGTTCCGGATCCGTGCTGGAAAACAAGTTGAACCTCCCAGCCAAGAACATCATGGATTCTCCCAGCCATTTCTGAGACTGATAAGCTGATATCATCATTGGTTTCTAAACTGATAGTGCCAAAAGATTTAAGAGAGATGCTCACAGAACCAACGGAACAGAGTGACTCAAGCAAATCCACGAAAACCAGTTCTAGAACCCAGGGTTGAAGCTACCACTTGTATCATCTTTGGTAAGATGACCTTCTCTCAGAAGTCCGAACAGAAACCAAACACCAAAGAGAAAAGAGAAGGCATCAACAAGCGATTCAGAACAGCAATTGACTACTTACACTGAAATTAGGTCCACAACCTTTGGAATGGTGGCATGAGGGGACGATGACTCAAGCATTGGGAGATGGATCATCAGTTACTTGAAAGCTGACTACCTAGCAAAGGCTTTCTTGGGGGAAAACAATCTGAGAAGGTAAATCAATTCAATTGGAGTGGAAAATATGAAATCCTTGCCCTAAATTCTGAACAGTTGATACAAACGACTCCTGTCTCTTTCAGAGGTCAGCAAGATATAGATAGCCCTATGATTCTATGTCATGGTGGCCCATTTATCAGAAAAACTGATCTGTGCTTTCTCTTCAGTTCCAATGCTATCCAAAAGAGGTCATGAGATGATGCTTGAGGCATGGGTGATATTAATTGCTTTATTCTGGCCCTGGAGAACACTTTAATGGATGAGCAAGGAGGCTGAAATTCAGACTTCCTGTCCTGCAGCAGCTGACATCCTAGACAGGCGAAGGATATTTACCCGAGCTACATGACGCCATTCAGTTATTCACTGTTTCTCCTCCTGGGACTTGTCATTGGTTCTTAGGGATTTCATGACTGCTCCCTTTCGACTTACTCGTCATGCTCCCAATAACATGCTAACCTACAGGACAGTAAGGCAGTCCTAAATCTGTCTAGAAGGATCAAGGAGAGGTGACAAAGGATTTGTGTGTATTCCATAAAGACAAAGTGGTGCTAAGATTGGATCTCTGCTTCATGCTCGTGGTCAGTTCAAGATTCCACCAAATAGAGGAGATTGTATCTTTCCATATATGGCAGAATGAACCAGGAACAAGTTAGATGTCTGCAAGGCCCAAAGAAAATCCTTCAACTCAAGCAAGACAGAGGGCTGATCGCCTATCTACAGAACAGGAAACCTGAAGAGATGAATTATATAATCCACCATCAGCAGGAAGGCCAAGAAACACTCTTGTCCAGTCATCCAGCAAGAAATCCATTGGCAACAGGATGTTTGGTGGTGGCTGGGTGGACTACATCAATAGACATGACATTTGGAGTCCCATTAATGGTTCTTTGGATAGCAATCACCTGGAAAGAGCTACTCATGTTCATGGACATATTTGCCTCCACAAACACAATCTTTGAACACATGATGCCATTATCTATAGAGGTTCTCAGTCATCCAAGTCATGGTTATCCCAAATGTACTTTTTCAAAAGGCAACTGGACTTTGTTTTTGCTAATAAAGTCCAGGACTTTGTTAGGAAAAACAAAATACTTAGGAAAGGACTAAGTCCTAAGTCTTAAAAGCAAAGTCTTAAGAAACAAAGTCCTTAGGAACTACAACATCCAGTTGCCTTTTGAAAAAGCACTTTTGGGACATGGTGCCATTTACTGACCCTACCTAGGAAGTCTAACCTAGTTTATACCTTCCTTACCAGCTAACTTTTCAGTAACCAAGAATGGTGGTAGAACTACTGCACAGCAATAGGACCTTCCATGAACCTTTCACGAGAACAATTCAATGTATATAGCATGTGAAGTAGTACCGGAAGCAAAGAAAATTTGCAAACTTGAGAAGGAAGGAAATACACTTAACTTTTACAATCTTTGAAGGAAAGAATTCAAGGCTTCCTTGTTTAACATTCACAACAACCTGTGTAGTAGTGGAAAGGGATTGATGCAAAGTTATCCAGAAAGAGCTTTGTTGCAGAGTAGATACGAATATGTACTCAGCATATTCTGGGACCCCAGCCATTCTGGCTACACATTGGCTTAGCAAAACTTTAAACTATTCTGGCTGTATTAATATCACACTGAACACCAGGCAAATCAACTACATTTTGCCTAGCATGCGTGAATTCTGCTGAGCGGTTAATTCAAAGTGTTCCGTGCTGTCAGGCAAAGTATCACATATAACAGCCAATACCTACTAATATTGTGTTCTCTAACTTATTCTGGTAGGATCATGTCCAACCAGGAACCCTGTTTTGCTGGCCACAATGATTTGACTTAGACATTGTGCTCTGAAAACAGATTATGTTTATCACAGTGTATGACACTTGTCATGAATGCATGGCAAGGTAGTCCTCAACTTATGACCAATGGAATGGAAACCAGAATTTCTCAATTTCTGTTGTTAAGCAAGGCGGTTGCTGAGTTTTACCCAATTTTACTACCTTTTTGCCATTGTGGTTAAGTCAGTCATTGCCATTTTCAAGCACATCCAGCTTTTCCCTTTGACTTTGCTTGCTGGAAGCCAGCTGAGGAGGTCATAAATGGTGATCAAGTGACCCCAGGATGTTGCAATCATTGTAAATACATGTCCAAGGCCAAGCAACCAAATTGTAGTCATATGACTGTAGAGAGGCTGTTGGTTGCAAGTATGAGGACTGGTAAGTCACATTTTTCAGTACTGTGATAACTTCGAACGCTCACTAAATGAATGGTTGTAAGTCGAGGACTAACCTATAATGCCCTTGTAGGAACTGTTCCTCAAAATAGTGCATTATCTCTTTGCTAGTCTTTAAAATGCAGCATCAATCAGTTAAATGAGCACCAAATGATTGGATTTGTGCAACATGCTAAACCATGCATGCAGTTTATAAACTGGAATGGCTGAGTTTACTCAGCATAGTTAGCCAGGGTTTGTATAACCAGCTTGTTGAACAAGCCACAGTTGCTCTCTAGGCACAATATAAATCACAAGCCATCATTTTAATGCCATAGTGCCTGGGCTTGAACCACACATTAAGCCCAAAGGAATCCAGCTTGGATCATATTCATACAACAAACCATCTTTTGGATTGATTTGTATCTGATGGGTACCCGCAAGACGAAAAATAGCTATGATTTGGTGCTTGCATTTTAATTCTTTCTGATGATCTTTCTTCCTCTCTTGGGTCTTTGCTCTCTTCCAGATCCATTACGCGAGCCTACTATAGAAATTCCGTCGGTGGCCTGCTCCTCTTTGACATTACCAACCGCAGGTCTTTCCAGAATGTCCACGAGTGGCTGGAGGAGACCAAGGCCCATGTCCAGCCTTATCAGATTGTCTTTGTATTAGTGGGCCACAAATGCGACCTGGACACGCAGCGGCAAGTCACCCGACACGAGGCTGAGAAACTAGCCCTCGCCTACGACATGAAGTACATTGAGACCTCGGCACGGGATGCTATTAACGTGGAGAAGGCCTTCACTGACCTGACTCGAGACATCTATGAACTCGTGAAAAGGGGGGAGATAAGCATCCAGGAGGGCTGGGAAGGGGTCAAGAGCGGCTTTGTGCCCAACGTTGTGCATTCTTCAGAAGAAGTGGTGAAGTCAGATAGGAGGTGCCTGTGCTAACTGGGAAGTCCCTGCGAGGAGGAAGGAGGCTGACTCTTGAGTAGCCCCAATGGGTTCCATTCTACTCCACAAACTTGGTGGGAAGGCAGAGAAGGCACAGTTCGGGAGGCAAAGCACCGGCCCTTGGACTGCTGGAGGACAAAAGCCACAAGGAGGCTATAACCCCACCATGTACGAATCAATCCAGATGCATGTTAATGTGGTAGAGATAAGGCCATGGGAGTCTGGAAAAACGGGGTAGGGATAGTCACCATCAATGGGTTTTATGTACCCGGTTTAAATAGATTCATCTATCATTGCTTTTCGCTTTTCTTTTCTTTTCTTTTCTTTTCTTTTTTCTTTTCTTTTTCTTTTGAAGCCATAGTCCAAATCGCCTACAATTAGGAAGCGTATTTAGAACAGGAACAAGGGAGAGAGAAATCATATGCTTGCTACCTTTTAATAATCACCATGGCTGAAATAATAATAATAAAAGGCTTGCTGCAATAGAAATTAAACGTTAATAAAACATTGCAGAGCCACTAAAATTGAAGCCAGAAAGACCCTTACTTTATTAGTTCCAATTTTGATGTCTCAAAAGCTTCTGGGAATTTGATAGTTCAAGTTCCACCATTCATCTGGGAAGAACTCACCAGCCGAATCAGTTAGGTCAATATTTATTGGTTCTTTATGAGATGCATAGCACGTTCCTTCAAAAACCTAAGGGTACATCGTGTTCCCCCCTTATTTTTCTCCAGAAAAGCAGCCCCACGAAGGAAGTTGGTGACTGGCCAGAGTCAAAGTCATCCATGGTTGAGGGGCACCTAAAAGACCCTGGGTGTCCCCAGTCCTAGCCCAACATTTCAACCATTACAGTACCCATACTGATTCTCAGTCCTGAAAGGATTCCCATGAAGATATTTTCTAATTGAGCTCTTTGAGTCAGGTGTGCAATACTTTCCATTTTAATGTTAGAATTACACAGTGATGAGTATTCCCTATGTATTTGATGATTCCCTCTCCCTATCACTTAAACCATGTCCAGTTTAAAGAAATCTTTCAGTTCTTGCTGAGTCTTTCATCCAAGAGCTGAAGGAATTGGAATCTCAGTTGTTAGATTTCTGCAAGAAGTAACCCTATTGATTTATTACTAATAATGGTTATTAAAATACATGATTGCATTTATATTCTACCTTTTCTCAGGGAGTCCCAGCATACTTACAGTATGTGGGCTCTCTTTCCAAATACCACAAACCTTTGAAGTACGTTGGACTAAGAGGTTAACTGGCCCAAAGTCTCACAGCGAGACATTGATCACTCCATGATCACTTCATTAGATCACCCTGATCTAAGTCCAGTTCATTATCCACTACATCCCTTAATGAAATGTTGGTGGTTGCTTGGGCTACCTGAAGTTGCATTCCTATAAGCAATAGGAAGAGGGGGGGCTGATGTGTGTGTGAGGGGGGGTACTATTTAATCAAGGATGTTCTAAATTTCTTCTGGAAAAAGCCAAGATTGATTAAAGTTGAAGTAGCATTGAAACCATGTTTCCTGCTCTTTGTACATTGCATTTCCTGCAAGTCCTAGCTGAAAAGAAAGAGGATGCATGGTAAGATAGGCAAGATAGAAAAGATGCAAAGCAACCATTGTTTTGCAAGTCAGTTAACTTGCAAGTGTTGTAGTTTTAAAGGCTTTTCTTTCCCTTCCAAACATATTATCAATCATTTAAGCGTTGCTTTAAGAAAGCAAGCTAGATTAGTTAAGCAAGGGCGCTCATGACACGATCTGGAATTCTTAGAGGAAAATCAATGTCTTCAAAATAAAAAGTGACTCGCTTGGTTATCAAGAGATGGAAGTGAGCAGGGGGAAGTAATCAGCGACTTGCAAGTGACATATGTCATTTGGGAGATGCTGAATGATGGGAAACGGCTTTTAAAACCAAAATGAATCTGTGCATTTTCAGCAGGAGTTCCACTTTTTCTCTTGTTGATCATTTTGCATCTGGAGCTGGGCTTTTTCTATGGCCAATCTGAATGCAGAAAAGAAGGAAAGGAGGGTTGGATTCCTTGAGAGCATTGTAAACATTCCTGAAGAACATTTAGGAAGAAGCCAATGTTAAAAGAAGCAATATTAATTTGAGTGTTGTTTTCTTTTAACGAAATAGTTTGCTTTTGAGGCAGAAAAGGGCTATACTGTTTTTAATGACCTACATACTGTACATCCAGGGTGTTTACTTTTCTTTTTTGGAGGTGATGGTAATAATGTAATAATCAGCAGAAGACACAAGTAAACATACATCCCATTTGTTAAGGCCATTGAGAAACATTTTTATAGTAATACAATAGAATAAGGGAGGAAGCCCACATATACTCAAGACTATTTTTTTTTATCAGTAAGTCAGATTTAGACTAATTTCAAGAATGTTGCTAGCGTTGAACCCAGGAGTAAAATAGATTGTAGGATTGGTTATATTTTGCATGCTCTGGCTCAAATTGTAGCTTTATATAAGGAATAAAGATAGAAAGGCAAATGCTTCTTTCTGCCTATTAACTAATTAAAGACGTTTTAGTCAATCATCTGAATTTCTGAATAATTACTTAAACCTGCATATGGGGGAGGGGGGAACATTTCTATGAAACAAAGAGGTTGGGTTCTTTTTAGATAGTATCTGTGGGTGTGACAAACAGACATTACTATTGTAGAAAAATTCCAGCTTCTTACATAAAGGATTGCTGCTTATGATCCGGTACGTGCTTGCATTGAATATGCTTTTTTAAAAAAAAATAGGTCTATTTCCCCAGGAAGGAAGGAGGGGGTGTTAGCAGTTTAAGTCAATTAATCAAATTGGATTTTTAGAATCAATCTATCCAGCTGATGAAATGTTGGAGCACCTTTAAAAGCTAGCTTTTTTCAGATAGCAGAATAAAGGGTGGGAAGAAATGATGATAAATCCATGTAATACTTTCAACAAGTGTCAGTACATTCGTTGGGACTTTTGTTTCATTCTGAGTTTTTTCTATAGTTTTTCGTTTCTGCATGATTCACCGGTGACTTCAGATAATTTCTATGATCAAATTAAGGCAATATGTAAACTACGTTTTAAATGCCTGTTTACCAAGTGTTGAAAGATATGCTTAAGTATCTTAGGTTACAGTTGCTTGTAGATTTCATCTGGACTTGGAATAGTTGATCCATTAAAGCAAAATAATTAATTCAGAAGTGATTTTATAAATGAGCCTTATACAGTATACTCTTCCATGTGCTGTTCAATTCTCTAGAGAATATTTCATATACATGTACATTGTGCATATGTGCACACACAGATTAAAACTTGGGCTGTCCTAGAACCATGTACATTAAAAAGAGATGAAGGCAGAGAAGAGCAACAAAGATGATTAGGGGATTGAAAGCTAAAACATACAAAGAATGATTGCAGGAATTGAGTATGTCTAGTTTAATTTTTTTTAAAGGTACTAGGGGTGACATGATAGCAGTGTTTCAAATAGTTATGTGATTGCCACAAAGAGGGGGGGATCAACCTATTCTCCAAAGGTAGGACAAGAAGCAATCAAGAAGAGAAGCAACCTAGAACTAAGGAGAAATTTCCTGACAGTGAGAATTAATGAGTGCAATGGCTTGCCTCCAAAATTTGTGGGTACTCCAACACTGGAAGTTTTTAAGAAGAGATTGGACAACCATGTCTGAAATTGTATAGGATTTCCTGCAGGGGGTTGGATTAGAAGATCTCCAAGGTCCCTTCCAACTGTTATTCTGTTATAGTCTTTTCAGTGACACTTCCTCTGGATATGAGGATGCATTCAGGGCCAGTTTGGTGGTATTCTTACAGCACCCTAACCTTTGGTAGTTTTAAACTTTTGGTTTAAAACTACCAAAGTAGTTGGTAGTTGGTAGTTTTGGTTAGTACTTTTTGTGGCTCAGCATGTTATATGAATCCCACCAATGGCACTACCTGATGTTAAGACAAAATTTAACGTGCAAATCCAAGTCGGTCTAATCTGAAGTCCAAAATCAAGAACAGCTCCTAAATCAGCCTTTACTGGATGGGTTATGGAGTGATGGGAGGACTTTCTACATGTAAAGTTCAATTGTGAACTGTCACCTTGGCTTTTTTTTACTGTCTCAGGAGCACTGCATCTCTCCTAGGGATATGGCAGGTGACTGGGAACCCTGTTTGCCCTTGATTAGAAATTTCCCTAGAACTGTCAAATTTACCGGGCAAAAGCTTTTTTTAAAAATACACCTTTGGTAAATTTTCCAAGTAATCACAGAATCAAAAAGAAAAAAGGAGGGATCTAGAAGATTGTGTAGGAACATCTAATGGCCTTTTGGGGGCCATGTGCTAAGATTATTTACGTGATTAAAAAATTATTTTTCTTACTGTCGTTTTTTTAAAAAAGGAGTCTGGATCCAGCACCAAACTAAATCAAAATCTATGAACTAGCATAGTAGCAAATGCCTTTCAGTTTTTTTCTGGGTTAATACTGACTTAAATTAAAAATAAACTTGTACTATCATGTATTAGGATGACAAAGACACACAGAAAATATATTGGAAGGTGAAATGGAATGGAAATGGAATGAAATGGAAGGTCTAATAATCCTGATAAAAATCTGTCAGTCTTTTTCTGATTTACATTTGTAACCCCTCTATACAATTAGCAGTGTACCAAGGATTCCTGCCTTTTTTAAAAAATGGAAGGGGCTTGATTTTGTAAACCTGATTTTCTGAACTGATTTGAGTAGATTTCTGACTAGTGCAAGAGAAAGGGCTAACGAGGCCCTAGGAAGCTCCGTTTTCTTTCTGCTATCTGGCCAAATCCAGCAAAAATAGAAACGAACCCAGTTTATTAATTTCAAGTTCACAATCTTAGTCTGCATGCTGGATTTAAAGAAAAATCCAGACCCTCCAGATATATAATTATACTGTACATTTTTGCTAGCTTTCTGTTTTATGACTGTAATGAAATGTGATGCAATATGTTGTATTTAGCTGTGTGTGGATGAAAATTATGCTCGCGCTTAGCAAAGCAGTTAATGTGAATATGTGACATGCAATACATGTAAGGATTATTTTATTTTCCACCATTTTTCATGAAACCTCAAGTAACTCTGTGTACATGAACTGTGGTGGGAAACTCCCCCCCCCCTTCCCCCACAGATTAGGTTAAAAATAAACACCACCCACTGTTTGCCATGGAATCCAGGTTTTTTTTTTACTTGTAGGCATGTGCCGTCATTTGAAGTATTTTAGAAGTGTCTGTCATTAAGCACAACCGGAATGAAAGATTCTAACATAAATGGGATAATATTCCAATTGGATGACTGCCAAGGTAACCCCTTGCGATATTGGCTTATTGGTATCATGCGTAGTAGCTATGTCGTCACTGAAATGCATCCATAAAGGTTTGTGTTGCAGATAAATAGCCCCCTTCTGAAATGCTACAACTCCAGGCATCAAGTGAAGATGTTTCCTATTCCAATTACAGCAGCCTCTGCTGATCTCTGGCCCTGGACATGTCATGGACATTTTGGCAGTCCAAGGAAGAGGAGATTCTTGTGGTTGTCTTGGAGTAACTCTCTACTGTGGCCCTGAGGGAAATGTACAGTTGTTAGACTCAGAGCACAGCCAGTGCTACTTTTTGTGACCAGGTATAGTTATCGAAGTACACTGTTGCAAAGGGGAGACTGCCTGGATGGCATTTTGGCCAGAATCGATTAGTTCTTCAAGGACTAGCCTTTTTGGTTGACCTTATCGAAGAATTTGTCAATCGCTCTAGCTCAGCTAAAGTTACCATGAGCTGGGCTGAAAGTTAAATTATGTGGCTTTCCGTGAAACATGAAGATGATCCGAGTCCAACAGATACTTGGATTACCCAGTTATTCCTTTCATTTTGCCCTTTTTCACCTTGGTGTCTTGATAGGAAGCACTGATCTTTAGCTAAATTACCTAGGAGATTGAACACATTTGGAGAGCAACCAGAATATGGAAATCTAGATTAGTTTCTTCAGTTTGTTATCCTGCAAATTTTCTGAACATCAGTATCATTGGGGGAAAAACATTTTTTCTCTCTCTCTTGAAGGGGAAAAAAAGATAGGATCGAAGAAATTGTAAGATGGAAAAGGACAGGACAGAAAAGATGGAAAAATGTGTAACACTGCTTCAGTAGAATAATAGATTGAGACTTAATTCCCAGAATTTTGCTTTAATAGCTGTCTATATCCAGGTCATTTCAGTGTTGAGTCAATTTTTATTGGAAAAAAGGACCAAAAGTCTTCACAGTACATTGTTGATTTCATCATGGTGCAGAAGCCAATGTTGATTTTAAATGTTTTTGAAGTATTATAGAATTATTTTTAATAGTAATAATAAACACTGGTTTTAAGGAAGTGTTGATAATCTTAATCAAATTATATATTCACTTTGGGAGTACTGCAAAGAAATCTTTGGATTTTTTTAAAATAACAAAGCAACTGGGTTTATTCAACAAAATAGATTTTTGGCAATATAAGCATGTTAATGTCTGAGTTTTTCATAATCGGGAAGATTGCTTCTTTTGTTCCTGCTGCAACTGAATTAAACAAAATATCCTTTTGGTTTCTTTTTTGGTAAAACACAAATATACACTTTGGAATCTTAAGGATGTAACATCTTGAGGCGACATTCCTGAATATATCTGTATGTTCTTCATTTACATACCCTGTCTTTATTTTTTCTCAAGTACATGCCTAATGCTCCTGTTTTGTTCTATTTTTCTCTTCGCTATTTTAACAAGAAACATTTTGGAAATGTTAGCACATTTTAAGTTTCACTGTTTTAATATAAATGAAATAATAGTACAAAACTTTACAGATATTGTTTATTAAATGAAACTAGAAGCCAGTTAACATTTGCACTGAATGGTGAGGTGAAACCTGAGCAGTTACGGTAGTTACACTGCTAATTTGGCCATCAGGTGTGCTTCAAAGAAAAGGTGTCAAGGCAACATTTTTGCAAGGCTTCCTTAATAAGCAACATGGGAATAACATTCAACCTGACAACACAGCTGAGCTGCAATACACCATTTATGTTCCAGAAGTTGCAGCAAGTATCTTTGCAAGTGTTGAGACATCTGGACCAATCGGGAAGAATGGCCAGCATGCCAGTAAAATGAAGCAAAGTATTAAAAAATTTGGCTGCCCGTTTGAAAAATCGGGAGGAATTGATATTTACGTATACAAGAACCAACTAAGACCACAAACAGGATTCAGCGTTTTATTATTTAACCCTTCAAAGGCCAATTGTGATCTTTTGAAGTACCAAGATGAGCCATTCTCCGGAACAGAATTAAACAGAGAACGTCTGGAGGGTGATATTAAAGGGGTCATTTGCCAAAAACGTAACGATGTATTCACTCTGTCACATCAGCTGTACATTTGTCCCCATGATATATTCTGTGGACCTCTTTAATAAATCTTGAGCATCAAAGAGTATCTGTGACTTACAAAATGACCCTTTCTAATTCCCTTGACTCAAATCCCAGATTGAGGAGGGGCTTCTTCACTACATACTGTTGTGGCTCCTTTTCCAACAAGCCAATTGCATGAAGCATGCATGGGACCAAATAAGATTTGCCCTTTTTAAAAAATAAAAAAAACCAAAGATGCTTGCCATTATGTCAACAACCAAAAAGATTAAATTAAACACAGTCCATCAAAGGCTGAACCGAACCGTAGTTTAAAAATAAGAAAAAACAAAACCGTATTTAAAACTAGCAGAACTATGCTGTGTTCTTAGCAGGGTCATCCTTGTTTCTTCGCTTTACATCCCAATTATAAACTCTGGCCATATCTGCAGACAGAGATTAAGGAAGGTATGGTTCAAAAGCAGACGCAATTCCCTTGCATTTTCCGGCTTCGCTGGCACTAAGGCAGGTTTATTTATCAATATAAAGTGCTCCTTAATGGTGCTTAGAGAATAGAAAAGCTGATTTTCCCAAGCCAATGCCTTCCAGGTAGATTTGAAATTTCCATAACTCCACAGCCAACACAGATAGACCAAGGAGTGCTGGTAACAAATTTCAAGGAGGCTTTTTCACTATCCCCTGTAAAGTTCCCCTTTTAGGACATCCTGGATCCCCTGCTTGTTTGGAGAAGCAACAATGCTCCTTTGAATCAAATTGCTCTCAACTGAGAGGATAGAATATTGACAACCAGATAGTTTGTTCATGTATGGTTTTGAAAAATCTGCCTGCTGATATTTGTTTATAGGATCAACCTCTTCACCGTCTACTAAATATAGACATTGGGTGAAATTCTTCCCACATCATGCTTAAGTAGCAGCTTATAATGATACGGGGGATGATTACTCCAGGCTCCAATTCATTAAAAGAGAAAATAGCTTATTCTTTTAATGAACAGCCCAGTGAGAAAATAGCAACAATTCAAGAATGAGCATAGAGAAAGGCAGAGAGAATAAGCAGTCTACTCAGTAATGCAATATATTTTCTATACCTGCTTCAGAAATATAAAAGACTGTTTGGAATTTCTCCTGAAATGGAACCCTAAAATAAGCAGTATTTTAACGAAGCACCTGGAGGATCCATTTACTTTTCTGTAGAGCAGGCATCCCCAAACCCTGGGTCCTGGCCCACTATCGGGCCACAGCTATTTGTAACAGGGCTGCGTAGCATCAGGCCAGTGTGCCCACTCACACATGCAGCTCAACTCGTGTGAGTGGTGGGCCGGCACATGTGTGCAGTTCAACTTTCACAAGTTGAGCTGTGCTTGCATGCTGGCCTGTTGGTCACATGGCCCGATTTCCCCTCCCCCCGCCCCGCCAAGCTGCAAAGGTTGGGAACTGCTGCTTGTAGAGGAAATAGTTTGAAGTCCACATTGAATCTGCACATTATCAAAAAAAAATAATAATACACTAAAGGTTTAAGTTTATGCAAGGCAGAGGAGCTTTGTTATCAATGATCGAGGTAATAGGGATCATTTTTCCTCCACAAATCCTACATTGGTTATGCATTCCCTGTCTTTAAGTGGATTTGATACCTAGCTCTGAGAATCCACTTTGGCTGAAATACACCTCAGAAATACAACTCTTGGAACTGCAATTCCTTGATACCTGGTGGTGTCTTGAAGTAGCTGAGTGCAAATGCAATGAACAAGCAGAGGTACACCCAACAAGACCATTCCAATCTAACTTTTGAACCTCAAAAAGGATACTGACTTCTGTAGTTGTAAATTGATCTCTAAGGAAATCCAAATCTTCTTCTAGGGACTCAAGGTTTTTTGTAGCTGTGCTAAGATTTTTTTCTAGCAGTGCCTGGGCTTCATCAATATCATATTCCAGCATAACATTGGCCTAAGGGCAGCATTTAAATCAAAACATATGTTAATGATTCCTTAAAGTCAAGGTAGAGTTGAAGCTCAGCTTTTGCCATCTGGAAGATGCTGACCTTCCATTCATTCCAGCTCTAGGCATAAGTAGAGGCATGTAATTGGGACTAGGAACAGCGAACTTGCCCATTCCTCTCTATTGGTCTTGGTGAACTTAATACCAGTTATCAGCAAATGCCTGTGGAACCCGAAACCTGACACCTAACTGTTTACTGAATCTTGAAAACTGCAAAAATAATGGATTCAGCTAATCTCCGAACTGTGCCATGAAGATGAGAATCACGTTACTGACCAGCAATTTTAATTCTTAACTCATACATTGTTTCACGATATAACTCTTTGTTTAGTAAAGATTTCCAAGCTGGCAAACTATGTTTTACAAGGAAGCCATGGGAGAGAATTACACATTATAGTTTGCCATATCAGATATAATAAACAGAAAATAATAAAGAAGGAAGAGTGTCAGAGTTTAGTCTCAAACTTCAAAGCAAAGTTTGGTGTCAGCATCTAAAATAAGTTTGCTAAAATACCATCACTGGGCTCCCTTTGAAAGTGGCTTAGGTATTCTTGTGATTTAAAAAAAAACTAGTCCTGCCTTAAAAGACAGAGAGTCCTACCATGTAAGCAAATAAGTTACATTAAATTTTTACCAGAAAATTCCCAATATGTTACAACTATATTTAGAACTACTATACATTCAGCATTGGAAGAGGTGCTTCACTTTCTAATTACTTACCCCTAACCAGAGACAAACTTTATCTGTAGGAGGAACTGATGCTTTACAGTAGACATTATCTGCCAATAAGAATCTGGTTTCCATCAGATCTGTAGATTCCTTTGGAAAGGACAAATCAACATAATCAAAGCAATGGTCTATAGAGTACGTTTAATTTTCTATCATGATGAAAATACTTAAGATCTAAAGTAACCTGTTCGTTATAACTAATGGCGTAGTGATGTGCACAAGATAGGATATTTCAAATTCCTAGAATTTGTTTAGGAATACGTATACTGCTTAGAGTTAATGAATTATTTCTTTTTTCAATTATACATGGAAAATGATGCTATATTTCCAAAGGAATTCACTCAGATAAATATTATGACTCAAAAGTGGTTAGGGTTAGCCGTAAAATTGGGCATGACTCCCTTAACGACCATCTTGCTTACCTACGGAAATTCTGGGCCCAACTGTGGTTGTAAGTCAAGAACTACTTGTACTTACCTTCTTCTTTTGCATGTGTTTTAAGATCTCTAATGTCTGTTTAATTTCAGGAATTTGACCTTTTAATCTGTAAAATAAAACATTTAAAATACTATTTTTATCACCTTATTTGGAAAAAAACACCCAACATTGTGATTCATACTAAAAGTATAGAAAGTAAGGAAGATGACCTTGACAGAAATATACAGGAACTGTTACCTAGGCAAAAGAGGCGAAGCATTTTTTTAAGTCCTGAAAGATGAGATAACATTCAAAAGTGGCTCAGGCAGACACTTCCCTGATTCACTGGAGTAAAAGAAAGGCACAATCTGACTTGTAGTTTTGTTTTAAGCTGCCTATGGAATTGATTTCCTGGACAGTCCAACCACTTAGGCTGGCAATAAGTGAGACAGTGGATATTAAACTTTCTTAGGAAGAAAACAGCTGAGTCACAAATAAGTTACTTCCACTTACCATTGTGACTCTGCACGACAACCCCTCACACAACACATAAAAAGAAAAGCATTCTCTTCAGATATAAATGTAAGAACCAGGACCTACTGTCAGTTTACCTACCTCTGAGCTGATACAGCATTTTAAAAAAAAATAACTTTCATTGTTCCCATTATTGATTGGCGAATGAGCATCAAAAGCTCTACTTGTGACAGAATAATTGTTTTACTATATTTCAGTGCATTTTATTCAATTTCTTCCGATAATCTCAAATGTATTTCAGGATACACAACATACAGATGTGCCCTTATGAATATTTGAAAATTAGTAAGCACAAAGTTAGTTATCAATATCATCACCTAGATGAATATGATGATTTGAAGACTTCCTGTAGAGGGAACAGGTTATGTATTAAAACGTACATATTTCAGTTGCTTATAAAGATATGTATGTAGGTAAATATTACTGGAAAGAAATGTCTGAAAAGTTTAACGAAATAATTTACACCATATTATGCTTGGCAGAGAAGTGTCCAAATTTTAGAACAGCCCTTGTAAAAGTTATCGTAAACATACCCACCTTCTTTTCTTCTGGGCAAGGTTAAGCTCCATAAATTTATATTTTTGATACTGTTCATCCAGCTTCTTGAGTACTACATCTGCTGTTTCATTTCCTGGCTGTTTCATGAAAGAATCTACATCTTCCTTAAAGTAAGAATACACATATATGGTTAATTCCAAAACCACAACATCAGGCTAATGAGCCAATATTTTGTTCGTTTGCTTTTTTTCATATCCTGGCAAGAAGGATTGGCAAAATTGGATAATCGGCCCATCACTGAAATGCTTTTGGGTCTGCTCCTCAAAATCATTTTCACCTACTGGTTCACTTAAGTCTCTCTGGTTAGCTGGGAAGCAAACACTGGTGGAGGAGAAACAAAAACAAAGCACTGAATTGAACTCCTAGAAAATGTATAGATCTGTTCATGCTCTTTCCTAGGCAACTACACAATAGGCTTCTTCCAGAAAGTTTCCTGTCTTCCCAGATTGGTCCAAACCAAGAGCATTACATCATAACAATAGAGTAACAGCCTAGATTTAACTCTCTCTTTGGTTACAAAATTGGCTGGGAAATCTTGGACTTTTTTTAAAAAAAAATTGATTTATATGCCGCCCTTCTCCGGAGACTCAGGGTGGCTTTGCGTCTTAAAGTTGGATAGGACTCCTGATGTCTAACCTGGTGCCTTAGCCATGACCCCCAAATGGCTCTCTACTGAAAGTGGTTTACTCTTGCTTGTCACACTACTTTCTTCATAAGGCTATGAGGAACTGCCCCAAGGTCCTCCAATTATCTTCATTTCATAGGCAGGACTGGAACTCAGTCTTCCAGTTTCTAGTCTGATGCCTTCAATCCCAATGCCAACTAACTGTCTTTGCCTTTAAGTCAGTCTTGACTCTGGGTGATTGCCTAGATGAGTCCCTGCAGGAGCTCTTTTGGGCAACGTTTTTGGAAGTGTTTTGCCAATGCCTCCTTTTTGGAGATGAGGGAGAAGGAGTGGCCCAAAATCACCCAGCTGATTTTGTGCCAAAGGTAAGGCTAGAACTCACCATTTTCTTATAATTAGCCCAAAGTCACCCAGCTGGCTTTTATGCCTAAAGCAAGACTAGAACTCACAGTCCCTGATGATTGGCCAAGAGGTACCCAACTGGCTTTCATGCCTAAGGCAGGACTAGAACTCATCCTCTCCTGGTTTCCAGCCTGCTTTCTTTGACTCCTGAGCCAAACTAGCTCTTGACCGCCTCATCTTCCATAAACTTCCGCAATCTCCTTTTGAAACCACTTTCAGTCCCATCCTTACACTGCAGGGTACACATGCAAGAAAACTAAACTTCCCCCAAGCATTCATTTCCAGCATTACCTGCTTGGGGATGGTCCCCCAAAAAGAACAAAGAGAGGAAAGAGACCAGCCAGGTGTCTGTTGCACTGGATGCCCTGGATCTATAGAAGCAAAACTGGACTAGCTCATTTATAGGAAACTGCTTGTTTATTTCATTTATATCCTGCCTTTATTATTTTTTTACAAATAATTCAAGCTGCCTACAGTAGCCCCAGAGCAAGATAGCTGGCAAATAAATTTAACAAACCAATAAAGTGGCAAGCATTTCTTCTCCTCTTATTTACCTCAGAACAACAACCCTGTGAGGTGGGCTGGGCTGAGAGAGGGGGGGGGATTGACACAAGATGGTCTTGGAACAGAATAGAGCCTCTACCTTCAAAGGCAGTATACCGGTAAATTAGGCAGAACCCCCCATCATTATTTCTTTCCCAAGAAACAGGATCTTTCCCCAATAGGTGCCCTTGAGCAGCTCCCACGGACTACAGCGCCCAGAATCCCCAGCCAAAGCTGCGGAAGTCACCACCCGGACCCCATTTGGGAAAGATCGCCGCTTCAGCCCTTTCCATCCAGGCACAAGCACCGAGTAGGCTCGCCGATCCCGCCCGGAGAGGAGCCTCCATGGAGACAAACAGTCTATCTCCAACGGCCGGCCGCGCGGGCCCTAACCGCCCCTGACAGAAACGGAGCGCGCATGCGCAGGAGAAAGCGGGCGGTTGGAACGTCGCCGTCGCTTTTTCCCGCGTCCCGGCCGCTTCGCCAAACCTTTCCCCGCTCCCTTGCTTACGACGAAAATGGCCTCGGGGATGCCCAGATGACCCCTCTTGCCGACGTCGCCGGTGCCGCTGGCCGGGCCGTCGCCACAAATCGCCTCGCCGCCGGTGGCCGCCGCCATCTTGGGGAGGGAAGGCGACCGCGGCTGGCGCGCGCCGTCACGCCCGCGCTCGCATGCGCGGCAGAGGCAAAGGCGTGCAGGGAGGGGGCGTTACCAGGTGTCACAATCGAGGCGGGCCCTAACGCTCCTATTGGCTGAGGAGGCGCGCGCTTGCCCGGCCCCAGGGGATTTGTTCGGGGAGAGGTCGCTGACGCGGTGGGGGGAGGGGGGGGCGCATCCCCGACTAGGATGCCAGCAAGGCTCCTTTGCTTTCAAGAATGGTGGCTTCTTTAACAAGCCGGAATGGACTGGTTGATGGGAGAAGTTGCAGAGCTGGTTAAGGCTGAAATGCATCGGAGGGACAAGAGCAGGTTGCAGTCTCAAGTTCAGTACAAATACTGAGAGTTTATGCACCGCAGACATACATTCCTTGTATGTCCACTCACACTTGGCCAATATTCTCTCCTCTTCTCTTCCTATTCCAGATTCGTAACTGCAAAAATGGACCTTTAGCGTTTTCCACCTTTTTTCGTGTGTTGGGGCGATGCGGGGCGACCCGACATCCACTTTGCATCCTCCCCCTATTCACTGCCCTTCAGATATGCGTTGCTCAGTGTAGGGTGTAGCCGCTTTTTCTCTGGACACGAGGGGCATCTTTATCCATATTTGGGAAGTTTCCATATACAGACAGACAAAGGGATATACTTTTTAAAAACCTAATTTGCTTCTTTTGGAACCCTTGCTTCCTCTATTCTCCTTGTATATTTATTTATTTATTTATTTGACTGTTTCCCATTCTCTAATTTTGAAGATCCAGCTCTCTGGAAAAGGCTTCTAATGCTGGGAAAGGTGGAAGGAAAGATGAGGACCGCAGCAAGGTGGAAGGACTCGGTTGCAGCATTGCAGTGGCATTGAGGGAAGGGAGTTGGCTGACTTGAAAGGGTCAACCTATTTTCTAAAGCTCCTGAACAAGAAGTCATGGATGGAAACTGAACAGAGAAGCAACCTAGAAGCAAGGAGAAATTTCCTAATAGTGAGAACAATCAACCAGTGGAATGGCTTGCCTCCAGAATTTATGGGTCCTCCACACGGAAGGCTTTTAAGAAGGAACTGGACAATCATTTGCCTAAAATGGTACAGGGCTGTGATGGCGAACCTATGGCACGCATGCCGCCCATTACTCTTCTGGGTTCTGGTGTAACCAGCTGGTCTTTGCATGTGCGGGAGCATCGAAAACTGGAAGAACAGCTCTCTGGCGTGCATGCGCACATTGGGAAGCTGAGCTTCTGGTTTCCGGCGTGCCAGCTGATCTTCACACACACATGCATGCCAGAAACCGGAAGACCAGGTGACCGGCATGGATGAGCACACCAGAAACTGGAAGCTCAGCTTCCTGGCACATATGCACCAGGGAACTGCTCTTCTGGTTTCCGGCGCTCGCCTACGCATGCATGCTCCCATTTCAGCACTCGGTGCTGAAAAGGTTCACCAACCCAGGTATAGGGTCTCCTGCTTGAGCAGAGGGGTGGATTAGAAGACCTCCAAGGTCCCTTCCAATTCTGTATTCTGTATTCAAATTAGGGACAGATCATTGCGGACAAAATTGCTAGGAGCTGAAAATGACTTGATGGCATAGAATGGATCCATTTTAGAATTGAGATCCAGAAAGTCCTTAAAACACGTGGATGCAATGCAGCAATAATGGGGAGCAGAATCTGCTTTGCTTTCCAGGCCCTTTGAAGTAATTTTAATGAGGCATCATCTAGTATGGTTGGACTACAATTCCCATCATGTAAGATAAAATATGAGACAAAATGCAGGCCATCTAACTTAGCAAAGACTGATGCTAGAATTGCTCTAAGATTACTCTCTGAAAACTAGTTCAAGCCCCAAATTAGATACTCTCTGCTGACACCTTTGAAGGATTATTAGGCATGGTCTCTTCTGCTAAAGGTTTACAATATATTAGATTAACATGATTGAATCTTCTAAGGAAAGGCAGGAGTTTTCTTTTTAAAAAAAACTTTCCTCTTCAACAGCACTGAGGGACCTAGCAGCTGACTAGCTAATGTTTCAATTGTGCAAAATTAAAAATTATCAAATTGAATACAAAACAGCCAAAACACTTTGTGCCAAAGTTTATTTTCCAAAACCTGTTTCATTAACAAAATGGAGTCTATACAATAGTCTCAACCACTTTCTTGTTTTATATGCTGTCAAGCCAGTTAGCGCCAGAATCTTTGAAGTGTTAACATGGCAAACAAAATATATCAGAAAAATATTGGTTGGGGGTGGTGGTGTGGTACTTAAACTGAAAAAGGTTTTGATGGCTAAATGTGTTCTCCAACACTTTTGCAATCTAACATGAGCTGGGCAAAATAAATACTTTGAGAAGTTCAAACAGAAAATCACAATATACTTAATTATATTTCAAATGTTGAACAAAAATGTCAACTTAGAAAAACATTTCAAATATGAAAAAATACAAACATTTTTGCAGAAATTAAGCATTTTCAAAATAAAGGTTACATTCCTTCAATAGTGCCTTACTGACACAAAAAACATCTTGGAATTTTAATTGTACTTGGATTTTAGGCTTACAATTACTTCAAATAAGATCTACATATACGTATCAATCCTGGTAAATTGCAATTTACAACTAAATGGTTCAAGTGGTTTTCACTAGAACTACTGTATGAAGTTCACAATAATTTCAGTTAATGAATGAGAGAAATTGGTGTGAATAACCGTACATTTCTATTGTATTCTAATTGAACATTTTGTTATTTGGCTACAGATACTCAGACAACATTCAATAACTTTATCATCTGTCACCCAAGTAATATGGCAACTACTTCTGGCCTTTGAATTCTAAAAATATGCATTTTGGAGAACCAAAGCAAAAATCTTATAAGGTTTTCCACTTACTGCCTCAACAGTTCCCTATTTTTTCTGAATATCATTGGCTTCCTATAGGCAAGAGCTGTAGGGTAGCAAGGAGACCTCAAATTGCAGGCTTTACTTACAAAGTATCTTTACCTTCATTTCCAGGACAGGTTGGTAGCAACCAAAAGTAATTGTATTGTGGTGCAGATACATACTTTGTAAAAAAAAAACAATGGCTCACAGGTTAGCTAGAATTACAAGACGGACAATTTGCCACAATTTACCCTGCTTCCACCAATATTGGATGTGTGTCATTGGCTCACCAAGTTCACTGACAGAAATGACAGGCAACATTTTCTCCTTGACTGTGCCAATCTACTTTTGCAGGGAGGCTGTCTGGCACCAAGAGACAAGCACAAGAGGGGTTTTCTACCAGCTGTAGTTGTGGGATTGACTTAGCTCACTTTTCCTGGCTCTTCAACAAAAAAGGCCCTACAAACTAGACACCACGAGAAATGTGAGTTGCATTTTATGTGCCTCTAAAAAAAAAACGGGGGGGGGGGGGTTAGGGGCAGAGCTGCAACTCTTTCCTAAATACTGCTATTTGTACAGGAACTATGATGCTTTTGGCAACTTGGGGGTTTCACAACTGAATCAGTACCTAGCCAATCTTAGCTGAACTAAAAAAAAACCTTAGGGTCAGTACTCAGATGTACTAATTAGAAATTAGAATTAAAAGCCGTCAGACTGTAGATTAGATAGGAAGTTATACATACAACACACCCAAATTAGGCCGCCACAAACACTTCCACAAAGCTATCCCAAAGTGTCCATTTAAACTTCAGGAATTAAGAATGATTCAAGGGGTCTTCACCTTTTTGGCACAGATTTTTTTTTTCCTTTTGAGCAGTGCCTGTGGGGCAGGTCTTACCCTCCTCACTGCATATCAGTATATTGATCCACACCCTGTTCTACCTGACAACTGTTTAAAAATGAAAGCAGGAAATGTGACTTTTATTATTTCATTTCCCTTTCCAACTCTGCCAATTCACCATCTAAGTCAGTGTTTCTCAACCATGGCAAACTTTAAGATGTCTGGACTGCAACTCCCAGAACTCCCCAGGCAGTCGTCTGGCTGGAAAATTCTGGGAGCTGAAGTCCTCACAAGTTGCTATGGTTGAGAAACACTGATCTAGGTCAGGGGTGTCAAACTCAAGGCCACACAGGGTGCTTAGATCTGGCCTGCAGGGCCACCCTGGAAGTAGCAAAGGACTGCCCCACGGTGCTTCTGCCAGCGAAAACTGCTCCCAGGCTTCCTTTTCGGCTGCCACGGCCTCCTGCAACCCCCTGCCAGTGAAAACAGCACTCGGGAGGGCTGCATGCAGCCCTCCTGAACTCCGTTTTCACTGGCACAGGGTTGCAGGAGGCCGTGGCAGTTGAAAACGGAGCCTGGGAGCCCGTTTTCACTGGCAGAGTGCTCAGGCCACCACCGGTACCCCCAACATAAGTGCTGGCCACGCCAACACTGGCCCCTCAAGGTCAAACACAACCCTGATGCAGCCCTCAATGAAATAAAATTTGACACCCCTGATCTTGATAGAGAAGCTCAAACAGAGGTCAACTGCCAGATACACAACAAACGCCTTCCCAAGTGAACAGAGTACCTGAGATGGAGATCTTCAGATCTTGCTCAACAGCAGCCACTATCAATATGAGTAACAGTAAAGGATGCTGAGAAGTAGCATCGTCTTGGAAGACTATTCAAAAGCTCCTCACTGCAAACTTGCTGATGGGTGTGTGTGCTCCATTAATTCAGCCTGGTGAGTTAGATCAAGACTAAGCTACTTTCGCTTCACTCTTATCTGTTTAAATGGGAATCACATTACAATATTTTTTAGCACCATTCAAATGCTATTACTATAGTCTGAGTTCAATTCTACACATGGCCTAAAATCTGCTTTAAAGCTTAGCTAAACTGCAAGCCTCCTGCGGCTTTTATAGCAAAACACTTGGGAGGAAAAAGAAATCAGAGCAACAAAATTGCTGCATGACCGGTTCAGGAATTCTGGGAGTTGAAGTCCACAGGTCATAAAGGGTCCATAGTTCCCCACCCCTGCTCTAAATCCTACAACCATTGGATACACGAATACAAATACATCCAAAGATTTATCAGTTTTGGAGAATACTACAGAAATATCTGTGAAAGACTGGGACAAAAGGAGAAGAGAGACTGCACCAGTTATTACAATATTTAAAATGAGTGTCAGACAGCCGTAGAGAAAATTGAGTGACACAATACGTTTTTCAATCAGTACCTGACAATCAAGAAGTCAAAGTACACCAGAATCAGAAGCAACCTTTCTATTTCTAAACATTTTCTAGAAACTGCAGTGAAAACATGTAGTTTCCCTAACTCAAAAATATAATCTTTAGAATGGAAATAAGCGAGCAGTACACAAAGCATTCCAGCATTATCCTCAAAATGTAGACTACTTGAGGAAAAAAAGATTCCCTTTCATTACAAATAAAAGCACTGATCCACAGTGCATTCTACTCAAAAGCTGATATCCCAACAAATTCTCAAACCACACCTGAAAAAAGAGCAAACCAAACCAAAAAAGCAAAACAAAACCAGATTCTGTACACCCTGTATTCAATTTTAAAGTTAACCCCCCCCCCCAATAGTCTTGCCTTAAAAAATGGTACTTATCCTTATTATATACAGAGGACTAAAAATATTTATTGTTCTTTGTAAAATGTGTTATTTAGAAAGAGGAACCTTCAATTCAGAACAGACTTTTTCAAGTATGACAAAATCTAGCTTTCCCCCCATTTAGGGCCAGCAGTGGGATGAGAAGGACAGTCTGACTGGGATGCCAACATGCCATATGCCAATCAGGAGACACACACAGGGCTTTGCTCCAAAATGTTAGTATTGGACAAATGTCAGTACTGAAACCAGCTGCAGGACGTTTCTCTACACCAAGTTAATTTCTGATATCAAAGAACTGTTGGGGAGGGGGCGAAGGTATTTAGAAGATGGCTCAGGGAGACGGAAGCAAAGGCAAAAGAGAGTGCGTCTTCGGTCACTTCATTTCTGGATGCCATTTTAAGACCACATACATGCCCAGCATCCTATGAGAGATATTGCTACTGTGCATGGTGCTGAAATAACACGCTAGGGTGCCCAACAGCATTTACTAGAATCTCACTCAACTTCCTAAAAGCCAGACAGCAGCCCAGCTCTGCCTAACATGGAACTGCGGCTGTGCAAAGGTTCCACACAAGCATCTGGCCATCTTCAGATCCATCCTGCTTCTCATGGAAAAAAATCAAAACCCCAATGTTTTGTTAGTATTATAAGCGCGGGGGGGGGGGGGGGGGGGATGACCCTGACATACAAAACCTTATTAACGTATGTATGTGCAACACAGAGACCTCCTTTTCTTTTGATAACATCTCAGGAGTTCATTTTGTTCTGCTATCTTAATTTTGGCAAATCATAAAAGCAGTATTGACAGCTAAACCCAGGACGTCCCAATTTCAGACTGAGATTACTTGCAAAGAAGTCCTGCTGGACTTAACTGGGCTGATTTCCTAGTAAATAATAACAGGTGGCATGAAACAGGCACATTTGTCTTAATTTGGGGTTTTTTTTTCTTTTTTCTTTAAATAGAAACCTTAAATTCACCACTGGTCTAAAAAGAACATTGTAATGGGAAGCATCCTCTCTCTTTAGCAAACATTTGAGAACTAGAAACATTTGCAGTAAAAATGTTAATGCGTGAAATATTACATTCATTACATTATACTAATCTTTAGCATCACCAGTATATTTACAAGTACATTTTCAATACTGGATAGGCAAATGCCAATTTTGAATATGATTTTCCTCCTTAAATATATTATTATTTTTATATACTTCATTGCTGTGGAGCACAAAGGAACACAAAGATGGAACTTCCTGGTCCCTCTTTAGAGCAGCAGCGTCTTTTCCTGAGGCCATGAGCAAGAGCCACCACACAATCCTGCAAACTCAAGTGCTCTACAGAGTTGCAGCCAGGTGCTGCATTTGAGCACCGAAGCACCTATTGGGATTAATTCCTGAAAGTCTGCACAGCTCTAATGATAACCTAAGGCATATGAAACCAGGGGTGTTACGGTCTTAGTTCATGTGCTTAAGTCTCAGAATGGAGTGTTCCTGGATTTAGCTGGGATACCGTTGATTGGTAACATTCTAGGAAGTTCACCTCGATCTATAAATAAATATATAAAATCAGGTAGAAGGGACTGTTTTAAGTATGCACAACATATACACTTACTGTCCAACGTGTCAAGACCATTCAACTATAACAACACTAAAATCACTGTAAACAACCTTTAGCCAACTGGAAGTTGAAAATGGTACAGTTACCTGTACAATGGTAATTTCTGGCATGAAGACAGAAAATTCCAACTGTGGCAGGTGCAAAAACACTTGCAATAAAATTAATGCAGACCACTTACCCAGGTCTACTGTTTTGTTTTGTTTTTTAAAGATCTTGCAATCTTGCAGCAAGGAATTGCAATGCTGTACCCACCGTCAGGAAGACAGGAAGAGTCCAATTTTTCAATGCAGGGGTACTTCTGCCAAACTGTTCTATGAACGCAATTCCTGTCCTGTCAGCTCTTCAGTGCAGTCATAAGCACTACCACCCAGGCCGTGATGCCCTAATGCCAATTTTTCCACTCTCCTCTCCTGTGGCAGTTTAATGGGAGGGGGCAATCCCAGGACACAGTGGCTGGTCAGGAGATAACAGACAACTCCCACCTTGTCTCATTAAAGGTCTGGTAACTAAGCAATATTATTTAAACATCACCCAGAGAACTACATACTAGAGATTACTTCCAATTTCAAAGCTAATATTTACAGCTGATACACAACTAGGGACAGCTGCGGTTCAGAAACCACTGCTTGACAGAATAAAGCTTACTGTCTAAAATCAGCTAAAATATAATCACATCCAGGACTTGGATATGATAAAAATAGAAGCCTCAAATTAAACCTGTTAAAGATGGGATGAAATCCTGATAGAAATCGCACAGTTCAAAGGCGTAAAAACACATCATGTTATCAACTGCAGCTCACGGACGGTGTTATTCACAGGGTCAACTGGACATCATGTTTATTTAGAAGATCACTGTGGAGAGGTGTAAGGAGAATACAATCTTTTGCGTATCTTCTGAGAAAGAGGTTGTTACTGGTTGTGTGTGAACTGGTTAAAGGTTTTGCAGGCACAGGAGGTTGTGCATGTTCAGAGTGGCTGAGCTGCAAGTACCTTAAGCTACAGAGAAATTAAAGTCTATTTTTATGAACTGTGCTGGACATGAAATAGAAGGAAGAATTTGTAAATATCAGAAATTTTATACATCAATATGTTGCAATGGGAACATTGTGGTTATTATTTTGAATTATTATAATTACAATAAAATCAGTAAGTACACATATTATATCAAGCAATAACATAACATACTTCCATCTGGAGAATTTCTCTCTCTCTCTCTCTCTCTCTCTCTGATGAGATGGATATTGCAAGATGCTCCTTGCTGTAAAATTGCAGCCAGTAAATGTAATAAATTAAACGTCATTAAAATTCCATGATTAGACAATAATCTCTGGGAGTTAAAAAGCTTGCTGCTTATATTATGGTTCACATGATCACAATGTTTGTGATAAAATATTTCTAATTATAAAACCTATGTTATTTAAAACACATGTACTGGTCTAAACTGGATTGAAAGAGTGAAAATCGATGGGAAGGCGAGTTTATACAATCTTATATGAGGATTAGTTAAATTAATGCGTGAAAATATCAATTCAAATCCCACAAATAAATTGCTCCAGCTTATACAGGGTCAAAATAAATACTGGTTTGGGGCAAATCTGGAGAATACATTAAAGTCAAAAGCCCTTGAAAATTCACTTTCCACATTTAATTACATGCATCCAGTTTACGTCTTTGTCAGTACATGTCGGAGATTTGGTCTAAAACATTTTTTTCCACTTGCACATTTAATCCATACAAAGTTAGTGGTTACAAATTGCAAACACATATGTAAAAAATGATTCTTTCCTTTAAAAAATCATGTTTAGCTTGACAAAACAAGTATATCCTTTTTGAAGCAGGCTTTTTTTTTACATTCTTGGCACAATATTAACAAACACAAAAGACACATATAGAGAAAAAAAATGGTTTTCTGAGTTTGACATTCTGATCTGCAAAAATGTTTTTTTTTCTTTGTAGTTGCTATTAAATCCCTTTTTCCTAGGAACAAAACCTACAATTTGGCAAATGCTTGAAAGAGCAAGATCAATTGCCGTGTTTTAAGAATATCTGGCCAAATAGGGGAAAATTCTATGAAAGAAGAACCATACTATCATTATTTAATATCCTTTGTCCTGTTATTGCTGTGGTAACGGGCCTAACACCAGAAGCCTGGCAGTGATATAAAGGAGTCAAAACTCTTCCATTAATTAGAACTCTTCTTTGATTTTAAAAAGGGATTTTAAATCCAAATTTCTTGCAATTCCCCCTGATAATACATGCTGAACAAGCTGGGTCAATTCCCACGGTAGTTAATCTATCATTATTGTTATTGTTATTGTTATCATCATCATCGCTACCACCAGTTTTGGAGGAGAGTTGAAAATTATGGACCATCAAGCTGTATCATCACATTACATACGCTCTCCTAAACTGCAGTAACATCTCACATATTTTCAGGAACAATAGTTTGAGCTTTTCAATACCAAAGAAATTTGGAGCTGTATATCTTTTAAGCGGTAAATATTCATATTTTGAATGTTACAAAGATAAACAACAACAACAAAAAAAATCCTGCAATTCTGGAGAAATTCTGTCCTTAAAGGTTTACACATTATTTACAATTCTTTCCTCTAAAAAACGTTACCTTACAGGCATCTTTTCCTTGTCTCCCTTGTTGACAGAAACTAGGCTATGCCATGGGTGGACCATTTAGAAATCCACCTTTCCAGTTCTTAAAGTGCACCACGGAACGTGATGAAGCACAATGAAAAATGCGTGATGCCCCTTTCAGGACAAGCAACCTCTCAGATTTACAACTTCTGGCTGACTATTTACTGAGTGTTTTTGTTTTTTTTTTTAAAGCCAGGATCGAAGTCAACTCTCACCAGAGTCAGAAACAATGCTACTCGTATAAAGTATTGCAGCTGTTGCCATTCACACCAGAACCTCGCACATTGCTCAGTAATATGCTACTCCAGCACCCCCGGCCCAAGGGTAGACCTACAGCTGGGCTAAACAATCCCTCCGCTTGAATGCCAATTAATTTGTTTTCCATTAATGGCCAATTCAATTAATGCTAATGGCCCGTTTAATTAAAGTTGATTCACAGCATTTGAAAACTCACAGTATAAAATCTATGAATCAGAAGAAGCCAGCCTAATATGAAGAATAACAGCTTGGTTTCCCAAGAGAACCAGCTTTTTTTACAATGCAGGATTTACTCCTGTCCGAGTATTGACTGTTTTGGGTAGTCCTTCAGAGCATCTAAAAGGCTTATTGCTCAACTTTGCTCTACAGTGCCCATGATTATATCAGCCACCAAGTTTCAGGGAGAAAATAAATAGATGTTTGAGGCTGTCCACTTGCTTACTGCAGGCTCAAAATTAAAAAACAAATCCTTCCAAGGATTCCTAAGTAAGCTTGTCTTTAAAAGCAACAAAAAGTAGGATATTTTTTGAACCTGGATGACCTTTAGCTTCAAAATACTTAAACTTCTTGTGGAAAACAGTCTTAACCCCATCAAAACCCACACATGATTTCAGACCATAGGGACTGTTATAAAAAGAATCTCTAAAGCACAGCAATTAAAAGTAATTTTATAGTATACGCGGAGCAAGTATGAGCTCTGGCAAAGGCTGCAGTCTGAAAGTTTCATCTTCTCTGTACCAATTTGGTTGTCAAAGAGTCTCGTTGTTTTGGCAGATCTACATAAACTGAATCTGTAACAGAAGAAAAAAAGACAAATTAAACCTATTAACAAATATACTCAAGTTATTCGGGAGTTTCAGAAAAATCAAGTTAAATGAGAGTTTAAAAACATTAACGTGTTTTACCCTTGCACTAGTTTTTAGCACCACCAGATAATGAGAGACTCACTGCTGAAAAAGGCCATAGCAATTTTTTAAAACTTAAATATCACTTTCATAAGTCTGTTTGGTTCATTCTGAAAACGTTTCCAACCAAAGGGAGGTGGAGATGAAGGAAGCATTCATCTGCCAAAGGTGCGTTTCAAAAAGCAACTAGGCTTATTTGCCAAACTAGTCATTTACTTGCCAAATCTTGAAAAACAATCCTGAAGGTGAACTTCAAGTTCTATCACAATCCAATGCTGCTTTCTGTTTTTCACATCTGACCTCTGTTGCAATTCTACTCTTATTACTGATTATGTGTTTCCCTTTCTCTTTTTTGCCCCAAAGCCGTTGGAAGTGTTTTGTTCATTTCTACCATCTCCACTTGTTTTCCTTCAGCTCCTCACCCAACTCTCCACAATCTGCAAACCAGACAGAATCTGATTTCTTGGTATCATTTGTTTGATGTCTCAACTTGTGAAAGGCAGGTTTTTAATTTGTTATTGTTCTCTCTCTCTCTCTCTCTGCCTGGGTTCTCCTGGGATCTTAGGATTCTATTGTTTCTTTTTCCTCTTCTATGTACTGCTTTTATAAATCCACTCATAATCTCACCGTGAAGTGCTAACCAACTCTTACTTAAAATCTTTCAAAACAACTTGAATGAGTTAAGGACCCATCAACAAACCACTGAAGGGGTTGTGGCAAAATGCCAGTAGCAAAACATTTTAACATTCAATTTTCCTTTAGGAAAAAAAACACCACTAACCTGTGTTCCAGAGATAGGTGCAAAAGGATTGTTTGGCCTTAGACCGGTCTGGGTATAAATCATGGGCTGAGGTGTCATAATAGGGGCAGTTCCAATCTGAGTAGGTACCTGAAGTCAGAAAAAAGAATGAATTAAGTCATTCGTTGCTCTCTCAACTTGAAAAGTCACAAGGTAATTCAATGTAAAGTCACAAATGTGAGCCAAACAATGGTATACAGCAGGGATCTCCAGATCTTCCCCAGCCAGGGGTTATGCTTCCCCAGCCAGAATTCTGGGGAATTCTGGGAGTTGAAGTCCACAAATCTTAAAGTTGCCAATTTGGGCATCTCTGCTCTACAGCATAAACTTCCATTCAGGAAACACCATGAGGATTTTCCAAAGGACCATCTCTGGACAACTCCTGAAACAGCTGGTACGTTTGCATTCACTAAAGATGACACCCTTAGCAGGCCACCACTGCACAAGAAAAAGCAGCTCTTCTTACTAGTTGTTCAAGGACAGTGAGACCAAACTCTAGCAACTGTCATGTTCATTTTCTTTGCTACTCTAGCAAAGTAGAACCAAATTGTATTTTAGTAACTTTATTTGAAAAATTAAAGTGGGGGTATACTCATATTCCCAACATAGTCATAATGACCACCTATCAGTCCTGGCTGAATCTTACCATGTTTCCCCGAAACCAAGACCTCTCCGGATAATAAGCCCAATCAGCGCATGAGTTAAAATAAGCACCACCACCCCCCCGGGCAAAAAATAACCCCAACTACTTATAGGCATGTGCAGCCGGTCCCACCATTTCCCCTGGTTGCTTGCCGCACAAACAATATGAGGTCAGGAGGCAAGGCCCGATGGGGAGGGGGGACATGTCCTCCCCTCCCTGTTCTTCATGGTGGCCGAGTGGCTGGCCGCCACTGCCTCATGGTACAGGATTCTGCAAGGCTTGTTGAGCCGTTGCACATACAAACAGCAGCACCACCGCGAGCTTCATCATACTGGCACAGCTGGCGTCCCGCCGCTTGCAGCTGAGTCTGTATGTCGAACCTCACGGCAGTGCTGCCGTTCGTGCGTACAACAGCACAAGCCTTGTAGAGTGCTGCTCCACGAGGTGGCAGCGGCGGTGCGATGAGTCTCACAAAGACTCCTTTCTGACGGGTGGGGTGGGGGAGAAGCGAGACGTGGTTTCCCTTGCCGTCTCTTCTCCCTCTGCCCCTTGCTTAGCCACCCGCCCCCTTTAGGGATTCAATTTGGGGGTGGCAAGTGGGGCAGCCATCTTACCTTTCAAGCTCCATTGCGTTCCTCGCCATGGTGTCCAGGGAAGCACATTGTAAAAATAAAGTTCTCACAAGTTCGAGAAGTCTGATTGAACACACGAGGTTTTTTTTTTACGTGTTTCCCTGGACACCATGCAAGGAACGTGACGGAGCTTAAAAGGTAAGACACCCACCCCACTTGCCACCCCCAAATTGCATCCCTAAAGGGGGCGGGTGGCTAAGCAAGGGGCAGGAGCCCTGCCATTCCCGGTGAGGGGGGGGGGAGAGACAGCAAGGGGAGCCACGTCTCGCTCCACACGTCTTGCTCCTCCCCCGCCCCACCTGTCAGAAAGGAGTCTTTGTGAGACTCATTGTGCCGCTGGTGCCGCCTTGTGGAGCAGGACTCTGCAAGGCTTGTGCCGTTGCACGCAGGAACGACAGCACTGCCGCAAGGTTCGACATACTGGCACAACCGCGAGCGGCAGGATGCCAGCTGTGCCAGTCTGATGAAACTCGCGGCAGTGCTTCCTCCACCCCCAAAATAATAAGACACACACACACCCCGATAATAAGGTCAAGCTCTTATTTCGGGGTTCAAAAGAAAATAAGACCCTGTCTTATTTTCGGGGAAACATAGTAGTACTGTACCCATAATTATTTAGCTGTGTTGTATCTCATAATGCGCTTGAATAGCATTCAGAAGCTTCAACTAGTGCAGGATGGACCTGCACAGCTTAAAAAATGGTGTTGGTTATTCAACACATGAACCACCATTAAGCCGAGAGCTACACTGGTTGCCAGTATGCTTCTGGGTGCAATTCAAGATGTTGGCTGTCATCTTAAAGCCCTTCATAGCTTGGGTTACTTGAGGGATCATCTTTTCCCAGTTGTTTCCACCATCGGTCTGGCAGAACAGGCATGCTCCGAGTTGGCTGGTCGGCAAGGCCCTTTTCTGCCTTAGCACAAGCCCTATGGACCATTTCTCCTGCGGGTATTAGGATGGCCCCAACCTTTCTGACAAGGCCCCCCAAATGTGTGAAGGATCTGATCTCCTGTATGTGCTAGCATCTTTTTATTTGTGATGGGATTTGTTTTTAATTTTTTTAAACATTGTTTGCTGCCCGGAATCACTTCTTGAGATGGCTTTCTGCACGAATAAATAATTCTATATACCTGGGGTTCAGTCAAGATTAAATAATCAACATGGCTCAACAATATTCAATCCCATCCAAATATTTATACACTCAAACTTCTGTGGCATATTTACTCATTAGCTTTGTTTGGATCGTTATGGGATAGTCAGGAAGTATTTAATATTTGTTTCTTATTTAGGAATTATGCAAGACCCAAAGCATATCTTCTGAATGTTGGAAATTTCCACAGCTCTAACACCATCTTATAAAAAATCCTAGCAGAGAGTATGTTAGTTTTCCATTTTGCAGTTTTACTGTCCAAATACGCCTTGTCCTTAATATAAAGATTATGAATCTTGCATAAACTTCCTGAGTATGCAGATACTGCCCAATGCAGAACATGTTAAGCTGTCAGGTGCAAAAGGACCACATGTGAAGTTGCAATTAAACTGATTTACTACTCGTGCCTGTGCACAGGAATTACTCAACTAATGTTTAGCACTATTTCGGCACTAATAAAAGTTAAAGGAATTTAAAGGGGGTTGGACTTAGTCCGTTTGAGGCTACATAGAGATTCTAGGCTGATTCCTTTTTTAACTCTGCCCCCACGTTCTGTCACTCCTTCTCTACATAACCTTAGAAAATCAGACATTAAAACTGGGGGTTGATGCCAAATAAAAATAAAGCTATCAACCCTGAATAACTTACCATTCCATACACAGGCACTTGAGGTGTATTTACTGGGTAGGTTACTGGAGCAGGTACCTTTGATGGAGAATAAAAAGAATCTGCATGTAACATTTGACTATTGCTTTTTTGAAAACTCCAAACAAAGCTATTTAAAAGACATATTTTAATATGTCTGGTTGAAGAAAAAAAACCTGGATCATAGCACAGAAATCGGGAAGGAAAGAGGTAAGGCGAAGGCTCATTCATTTAATACCAAATTACAGTTTAAAGTTCTGCAAGTTGAAAATATCAAAAAGCGCCAAAAGAATTTTATGGTAGAACAAAAGCAGTACTTTTGCTAAAATCAATCAGCTCTTTGCATTCTGGCCAACATTAAGCGTACTGCAAATACGTAGAGACTTTTCTTCTGAAAATATCTTAGCTGCTATACACAAACTTCACATTTTAAAAGTAATTTTTTAAAATAAAATAAAACAAAACAAAACAATAAATAAATACTAACTTAAATTGAAATTTAAAAATTAAAATTTTATTAAAAAAAATAAAAATGTAAGTACATACCATCTGTGGAGCAGGAGGAACAGGAACAGTGTTCCACGTAGTTGAGGTGCTTGTTTTTGCTTGCCAGTTGTTACCACCAGTAAGTTTCTTCTCTGTAGGCTGATTCCACTGCATATCAGATCTAAAGGGAATTGAACAACAAAGAAGTTTTATTCAGCAACCTATCAAGGCTTCTGCCATATTCTCATCATTACAATTAGGAGTAAGTCACAAAAATCTCTGAACAAATGCTAGCATTCCACAGATTCATTGATTTGATTTTTATTCCACCTTTATAACTCAAGGTGCCAAACATACCCAATACCTCTTCTTCCTCCACAACCCTTGCAAGTTGGGTTGGGTTGGGTTGAAAGAACAGGATTGGTCCAAAGTCATCCAGCAAGCTTTCATGCCTAAGGCTGGACTAGAACTCAATCAATCAAGTCTTTTTTACAGACATAAACTAGTATAAGAAGAGCTGAAATACAATGTTTTTATCATAATGTTTCAGCTTTTTAAAATGTTTGTGTATTTTATATCTTTTTAGCTTTTAAAATTATTTGTATTCTATCTTTCTTAAGTTGGCCTATGATTGTAAAAAAAAAATTAATTGATTGGACTAGAATTCATTCCCCTGGTTTCTAAGATAGCACCTTAGCCACTACACCAAACTTTAGATTTTCTAAAAATAGGTATTAAAAAGTGGTGTCATTTTGTTTTAATACACATTTTGCTTGGAAAGGAGCTGGATGGAGGGCATTTTGGTATTATTTGATTTACCTCAAAGCCTACCCTACCACTATGCATAAAATTGTGGCTCTGGACCAAGAGGGAAAAAATAAATAAAGGTCACTCAAAATTTGTCCAACCCTGTATTAATGCCTAGGCTTCTTTTCACTGCCGTTTTCATCACATCTCATGTCCCAAACTGCTTCCTTCAGCAAGCCAGGCAAAATAGGGAGACAAAAATGTATTATGAATTTCAGAGGTCCAGTTGTTGCTCACAATCAGCTCAACCACCTGGACATTTTGGAGATGGGCATGGTTACAGTTTTCGCTAAAGTAGGAACTCCTCAGTAGACAGGTACTTTTTATCTTTTTGATGGCCAAGAGTAACAGGCCTCAGAAGATGTATTAAATGTTTAAGAAGGTGGGTGTCTTCTCCCATTATGGTTACACATCATTACATGTAGTTTGCTATTTACACACAAACTATTTGTTAGAAAAACACCACCACATTCTGAATACCTGTATATACAGCATAATGTATAATGTATATACAGAAAACCCTTCGTTTAACTGACTGGGGGGTGGGGTGGGGTGGGGAGATTGGTAAAGGAAAACATCCATTAAGCATACTTATTTGACATACTTTGTATATCCTATGCATGCATAAAATGGAAGTTTGCACATGAGCAGAAATATGTAGTGCATGGACAGATATTTTTCTGCTGCATTTGAAGTTTGCTAAATGGAAAAGCAATACATTGAGGCCTTTACTGTGTCAATGCTTGCATGTATTTTTTCCCCTCAAGGTTAAAAGGGATTGGTTGAATACCCCCAAAATTCACAAACTTTTCATTTTCACTGTACAAACAATGCTATTCAAGTGGCTAATTTTCTGATTATGAGATCTGTTTGAGCAACTAGAACAGAAACTTGCTAGCAAGCCGATGACTATGTGCTTTTAACTGGCTGTAAATGTTTAAGTAAGTTCACCAGGCATTACTTGGATAAACTATTGTTTACTAACATGAACTGTTTCAACATAATGTAGCAATCTTCTTCAACTGCTGACTTCCTATAAGTATTCTGCTGCAGTGATCAGATTGTGGAAAGCCGGATTTAAAATATCAACTTACATTTAAGAACTGTTTATCAATATAAGCAATTATAAGCTATTATTTTGAGATAAAATATGTATGTGTTCTCACTTTTTGGGTGGTGTCCCTCCAAATCCAAGATCTGCAAGAAAACCCATCAAAATAATTTAGCTTTAAAAAATGAGGATTGCTTTATATAACAAATGTGGAATTACATTTTAAAAAAGCTTTGCACTTACTTCCTACTAGATTAGCAAGTGACGAGTCAAGGTCATTGGCCAAAATCCTCCCACTTTGTTGCCCAATTACATTTCCTCTCTGATTTTGTGCAGGTACTGTTGGTTGTAATACATCGTCTGAAAATGAAGGGTAATTCATTAAGAACTAAGTCATGCACAGGCAATTTTTATCTTGGCCTCCTAAAATTATAGGATACATAGAACAGAATTGGAATGGACCCTGGAGATCTTCCAATCCAACCCCCTACTTGAACAGGAGACCTATTTCAGACAAGTGGCTGCCAGTCTCTTCTTAAAAGCCTCCAGCAATATGACACCCACAACTTCTGAAGGCAAGCTGTTCCACTGGCTGATTGTTCTCACCATTAGGAAATTTCTCCTTAGTTCTAGGTTGCTTCTCTCCTTCCTTAGTTTCCATCCATTGTTCCTTGTCTTGCCTTCTAGTGCTTTGGAATATGTGGACCCCCTCATCTTTTTGGCAGCCCCTCAAGTATTAGAACACTGCTATCATGTCCCCCCCCCCCAGTCCTTCTTTTCACTAGACTAGCCATACCCAATTTCTGCAACTGTTCTTCACACATTTTAGCCTCCAGTCACCTAATCATCTTTGTTGCTCTTCTCTGCACTCTTTCCAGTGTTTCAATATGATCTATCTCATTCTTTCACAGTGAAACTTTCAATCTTTTCTTTTTACAAGTAAGGGCACCAGCCACAAAAATAAAGTTAAACATCATTTTGTGTTAAAACTAGTTTATAGCTTACAATGACACCATGATTTAAAAGGCTAATAGTGACTTGACTTTTTTTCTCTGACATGAAATAGCCATGTGAAAGCAGACAATATTCATTCACAACTCAGCTTAACAAGCCACGACAGGAGTATACTAGCACAGCTTTTAAATTCCAAAACAGTCCCATAAGCTATTAAGTGGTGTTTACATTTTTACAAAAGGGAATCACAAGTTTTAGATATTTTTAGTAAAGGGAGAAATTGTTTAGATATTATAAACCTCTCCTCTTAAGCAATAAATGGTGGATGGATGCCAGGTTTATCTCTTGATGATGAGCACGTGACTTTCCAGCAAAGCTAAGCTTTAAAAAAAGACATGAGAAAAATAAGAGCTTTACCTGCTGTAGTTCCAAAATCATTTATAGTCGATTTTCCACCAAATACAGCATCGAAGTCCACATTGATTGTTGAAGAGGTTGTTTTCTGTGATGCGGAATGAAGAGGGTAGCCTAGCAAAACATTGGTGAGATTGAGAGAATTAAACAGTCCTGCAGCCTAAAAGAACAACAAAAACTATTACAAGGACCTCAAAACCAGAGGAGAAAATGAAGGAGCTTGACACTCATTTCGGCAAACAGGCAGATTGCAAAGGATGAATTGAAGCAAGGGCATGCAGAATGTAGAAGAAAATGAAAGGCAAACCCAATGTATTTTACGATGATTCTAAAACTATGTCAAATAGAAAACATGCACTTTTCATAGAATTATGCCACTTGTAGTCCAAATGAAAATCACCATAATTATTCATTGAATTAAACAGAAATGGCAATATATTGAGTGGAAACTTAGGCAAAGACTGAATTTCAACTGATGTACATATATAAGAACCAGAATTACAATTTCTATTGTAGGAAAGAATTAGAGAATATATTTTTTTTTACCACTAAATAGTTCCACTGTTTGTTTGGAGCCAAAGGTGGAGCTCACAAAAGGAGTTGTACTTTTTACAGCTTCTTCAACCGGTTTCATATCAAAGACATCCAGATGGGGTGGAGACCCAACACAACCATTTGTGGATGAGAAATGTCCTTTCAGGTGACAGCATTAGATAACAAGAAAGGGAAAGAAGAAAAACCAGAAGACAAGTAGTATTCAGGAAAGAAAGCACAGTCACAATTCTGCAGAGTTCACAGATATGAGACATTTTTCCCCAAATGGATGCCCTCCAGATGTGTTCCAACATGCTAGTTGATTTTCTTGGAGTTGCAAACTAATACATCTAGAAGTTACCAGATTAGGAAAGGATAATACAGAAAATCAAAGTTATAATTTGTTTCTTAAAAAAAGAAAGATCTGATCTCAACCAATTTAAACTGGTTTGCAACTCATACCAGTTTTCTTGCTGTTGTTCTCCAGAGAGTGACAACAGAATTCTTAGATCATTTATCGTTTAGGCTTTTAACATAGTTAGCTGATTTGGGAGCCACCAACTTCATCCTAAAATATTTATTTTATTTTTATTTATTAATTAAATGTTTATGCCACTCATCTCTCTTACAAGGTGACTCTGGACAGCCACTTTCCTCAAAGGCTTAGATCAGTGATGGCTAACCTTTTTGCTGTTGCGTGCCAAAAGCGGGGGGAGAGCGGGGGGATCATGCGTGTGCGTGCCGACACCCATAATTCAATGTCAACCCCTGCCCCGCCCTCCGCGCATGTGCGCGTGCTCCCCCCGTGCTCCCCCCACTTTTGGCACGTGATGGCACAGTGGGCCAGTTTTTCACTCTCTCCAGGCTCCAGAGTCTTTCTAGGAGCCTGGGGAGGGCAAAAACGGCCTTCCTCAACCCCCCTGGAGGCCCTCTGGAGGCCGGAAACAGCCCATTTCCCGACTTCCGGTGGGCCCGGAAGGCCCGAAAATCAGCTGGCTGGCGGGCACATGTGCGCTGGAGCTGAGCTAGGACAACACTCGTGTGCCCTCAGATATGGCTCCGCGTGCCACCTGTGGCACCCGTGTCATAGGTTCGCCATCACAGGCTTAGATCATTTTATTATGGTGCCAAGGTTGAATTTGATTGTTGAAATTCTCTTGCTCAGCTTTAAGCGATGGGAGATCGGGAAGATCCTGTCTTATCCACTTGTGAATGCACAAGATGGAAAATTATGCAGTAGAGAAACTATCGGATCTTTATCAGGACTATTACTTTTATGTATCTGGAGAATCAGGGTGAAGCATCTGAGAAAAATTGCTGCTGCTACCTCAGCAGATTTAATTATGGGCTGAATTAAAGAAAAAGAGGGCGCATGGCAAGAAGAAAGGAAATCCTGTGTGGCACTTAATTATAAGTACATCTTAACTACCAGCCTCTTGAAAATATGGGACACCAGGGATTCAGTTCACATGTTCATGCTAAGCCGCAAAACATGGTTTGCGTATCACAATGGCTAGGTACATACATGGAACTAAGTCAAGCAATCACATTATGGTTTAGTCTGATATGTAAAAGTAGTCCAAATTTGCCACAGAATGTGTGATGTCAGGAGAGAAGGGTGGGGGGTTGAAAATTTTATCTGCACTTTGCACTTGAAACAATTCAGACTGGCAATCAGAAATTCAACTTTTCTGGCAGAATACCACTTGAATTTGCTGCTGCATAGGCAACTGAGAAATGGCAATGTAGAAATAGGTACATGAACCCTTTTTAGCACTATCGGAATGCTAGTAACACAAAGCATTATTCACTGTACATCCCATCTTTTTTCTGGGAGCTCAAGACAGCATACATAACAGTTTCCCTTAATTTTGTCCAACAGCAATCCAGTGGGGTAGCTTAGGTTGAGAGGAAATGACTGGTCCAAAATCACCAGTTAGCTCGAACAGGGACCTAAACCAGAATCTCCCAGTTCAAATTTATAATTTTAAACTATTATTTCACCCTATTTAATTAAAATGAAATATCAATAGAAATCTTTCTTAGACTAAAACCCATTTTCTTAATTAGATCCAATTACACTTCAAATTCTGAAGAACATACTTCTTAGTCTCCTCAATTCACTCAAGTTTATGTTGAAATCAAACCACCCAGAAGGAAATAACAGTATCACAAAATAGCCACTGTGTGAAAAAAGTTCAAGCAAGTAATACAGCGAAGTTAATTTGATATATTCTGTGCAGAAGCAGCTCTCTTCCAGATTGTTAGCTACTACTTCTCCGCTGCTGCTGGTAGTGGAAGCAAGAGATGCCTGACTTGCATGGCAACAGAGGCTTAGTTGTGTGCTCAGTGTTCAAGGTAAATTAACAGAGGAAAGAATTCCAAGTAACATCACTGTTCTCTTTAGCCACAAAAGCTGCTTACCTCCCCAGGCACTGCTTGCTGACGTTGCTATGGCTGGAGTACTTTGTACCGTAGGAACAAATGCAGGTTGAAGATCGAAGAGATCGGTAGAAAGGTTGGGCATGCTGAAAGTTTCAAGAAGAATACCAGTTATGCAAAGATCATATTTATTATCTGTGCATCTGAGGGAGCTGAAGTTGAAACTTCAATCTTCCAGAACATTGGAAATTGAATGAGAAACCGAACAAGCATCTTAAGCTCCACAACAGAAGATTTGTTTACTGAATAGTTCACTTTATTTATTGCAATACCAGATTTATGGTAAATCTTAGGAAGAATCCATTCCATTTGAACCCCATTGTTGATTCATTTTGAATATCAAGAATAACTGAGTCTCTATTTTTTTTTTTTTTAGCAAAGCTGGCAACAATAAGGCCCTCCTTTTATTCAAAGTGTCCTGAAAAAATGAAGAAAGTTTGGAGCCAGTTTGTTTGAACTGCCCATCAGATCCTTGGGGAAACTCCCCAAGCACACTCTGTAAATTCTCAAGATCCATTAGGCACTCGGGATAGATAGATTTAATAGGTATTTTCCCACTGCAGAGAGGGGTTCGCTGGTAAATCTTCACAGAAATCTGCCCATGAGAAGGAGTGCAGGTCAGTCCTCCCCATCCCACACACATTTTCAGCTCATGTTGTATCTTGTTCAAGATACCCAAAAGTGAAAGGGAAACAGGAAGAAATCTAATATGCAACTGTAAGATGAATCAGGCGCATGGCTGTCATGGCGTCATTAACTCCTGCATAGCTTCAGACCTCCTTGCAGAAGGAAGGCAGATTGGAATCTCCGGCACAAGCATTTGGAAGCCCCAATTCCACCCCCGAGAGGGGATGAAACAGTGTGTTGCTGAGCAACAGAGGGAGCAGAACATGCAACTGATCCTTCAGGCCCAGCCACATAAACAGGGTCTCGTATTTCTTTATCTATGGAGCAGCCCTTCTAGATGCCAGCAGAATCTCATGGATGACAACAGATGCTCCCACCCTACTACGACTGCAGCTGATGCCGAACCCAAAACCCACAAGGAAGAACATTCCTATTGTCCCCCACACAGGTTTGAGTGATGCAAGCCAAGTCTCCCCCTCAGTCACAGCTAATCATGAAATGAAGTCAATTTCACTCATTAAAAAAGATCTAACATTCCACAACCGCACTGAAAACCTCAGGGTTCCAGAGATTTGACATTTCGATGCCCTGGGAATGAAGACTGAGAGCTGGAAGGAGGGATCCCAGCTCTCAGCCTCTCATCATATCCTTCATGGCCTGGCCTGGCTGCAACCACATGTTCTGCAACCGACTGACTCCTCCCCTTCTCAGCCCCCAGAAACCCCCTACACCAGGTTGGGTAAATTTTCCAATGCAAAACAAAATGAACAAGCGGATCATGAATGTTCACCCTATTAATTTTCTGGTAGCTTTTCCGTGACTAAAATATAAGCTCGTGCCTACCTATTGGTAGTTGGGGCGGGGGCTGCAAAGAGGTCAACGGCAGGATTGGTGTTCACACTCTTTCCTGATAAAGTGCTTGGAGAAGCAGAAGTAGAAGTAGAATTGGAAACCACAGAAATCTCTCTCAATCGCTGTTCCTACAAAAAAGAAAAGAGATGACAATAGATGCTGCATTAGCCTTCTCACACAAAAAAGGTTGAATGCACCAGAAGTGAAACTTCATTATCTTGCGGAAATTAACCCACATCCCTGTCTTGTGACAGGGCTCTCTGGCAAAATACGAAAACAGATTGCTCAACTTTTTCCACAGAAAGCAATGGAATTTTTACATGATTTATATGATTTTTACAAGCTGACAACCTAGCCAAACCTCTTTTCAATGGAAAAGAATCAAGCATTTATGTGACTCTCCCCTCATTGAGTTCAATGGAACCCAAACACGTTTTGCCTTGACTTAACTTGTGAATTGAAGCTATGCTAAGGCATATTGTATGACAAACTAAGATTAAGATGACACCACGTGATAAATGACTGCAGTAGCTCTCCCAAATGTTCATTAACTGGGGGTGGGAGTGTTTCCATTCAGACAAAATGGCAAAAGCAAGAAAGTGGTCCTTTTTTTGGTGAAGCTTGATCTAATGGGCTAAAATTAAGGAAGCTTTTCTTAGGGATGTAGCAGAGATTACAACTGCAAGTGCTCACAGATGGACGGCATGTAAACTTAATAAGTAGCAGCAGCAACAAAAGCAGCTTCTACATGTCGGAGATACTTAGCCCTGTTGGCACAGAGGTTAAAGTGCAATATTGGAGGCTAACTCTGCTCACAGCCTGGAGTTTGATCCAGAGGGGGTCAAGGTTGACTCAGTCTTCCATCCTTCTGAGGTCAGTAAAATGAAGACCCAGATTGTTGGGGGCAATAGGCTGACATTTTAAACCACCCAGAGAGTGCTGTGAAGCGCTATGGGGTAGTATAAGTCAAGTCTAAACGCTATTGGCTGTTAGGTCTACCAACTCAGGAGTTAATACCTTCAGAGCCTGCAGTCTAGCTTGCTCCTCCTCCAGAGCCTGCTGTTTCTCTCTTTCATCCATTTTACTGAAGGACATTCCTGTGTTGGCCAGGGTGGAAACGGCACTGGAGAGAGTACTTGCTCTGAATTTTAGAGAAAACACACAGACACAAAGGCATTTAGCAGCTCTGAGCCTGAACAAACAGCCTAGAGAAGAACCAGTCTATTTTTTTCTTGGGGGCAGGGGGCTACCCAGGGAGAGAAGGAACCTCTTGTTATACAATTAAACATTCTCAAATCAATGAGAAAAAAGAGGTGGATAGGCATTCAGACTGCAATCCTTCACATACTTAACCGATCAAATGAGGATGTTTAAGAGTATCTGCAAACATGGGCAGAGATCTCCAAGGTGGGATGACTACCTGAGTTACACGAATAAATAATCTGAAATGGAAATATTAAGATTCCGGTAATCTTTGATTTACAATTCCTCTAGTGACTGTTTGAAATTACAATGGCACTGAAAAAGTGATTTATGACCAATCCTCACACTTAAAACCATTGCAACATACCTATAGTCACATGATCAAAATTCAGATCCTTGACAACTGGCATATATTTACAACTGTTGCAACATCCCAGAGTCACCATACTCACCATTTGCAACTTTCCCAGCCAGCTTCTGACAAGTGCAATCAATGTATGAAGCCGGACTGGCTTAATGAGCATGCGATTTACTTAAAAGCAATGATTTGCTTAACAGTCATGCCAAAAAAGGTTGTCAAAACAAGCCTGATTCAATTAATTACTGCCTTGCTTAGCGATAGCCCCAACTATAGTCATAAATTGAGGACTGTCTGTATACAAGTGGGAATTCTGTCAGGAATGAACAGCCTTGTGTTCCTTTCCCTCCTTTAATATCAGGCAATAGCATCACAATTTTGGGACTGTGCTAAGAACTGTTCAATAGGTTTCTGTGCATTTTAATTGCCAGCACCCAGTATCATAGGTTTTATTTTAACCAACTGTATTAGTATAATCTATCCCCTGAAGAGCAGGCAGGACTTGAATTAATCCACCAGCTGTCCTCACAAGAAAGTAAGTTGAGAGATTTGGTCAAGGTAAGAAAACACAGGTCCAGAGAAGAGATAGGCAAGTGATAGGAGACATTGGCCAAAGATCCAAGATGACAAGTAGCAACCAATTGCAAGCCTCAGGCAATTACCTGCTGGCAGCTGAAACTTCCTTGGTCTTCTTTCCTTCCAAAGAAGCCAGATGCTGCTCCAGGGCTTCAAGCAGACTGCTGGGAGCCTAAAGTTAAAAATCTCATATATATTGGATTCTAAAATTCATTGTATTTAACTTGCATTTTCTGTTCTGAATATCTATCAAGAGTTAAATTCTACTCTAAGACATCACGGCAAGATGCTTGTAAACAATAGATTAATGGGATGAGAACCTCCATTTCTACTCCAATTTAGCCGTTTCTCTTGCTTACACCTGACAGAGAGAAAATAATCCAAACATGTCTTCTATATGACAGGATCCAAATAATTACTAAGAACACGGAAGCTATAATAGACCATAGGTCATCTAGCCCAAAATCATTTATTCGAAATGGCAGCAGTTTTCCAAGATGCCAAGGGTTTTCCCGCATCACTTTTAGCCAGATCAGCAAGGTGTTAAACTCAGAATCTTCTATAAGATTCTGAGTTTAAGAATCTTCTATAAGATTCTTGTAGACTAGTCTTCTCAGTCTAGGGAAGTCTTGATAATTTATGTTGCCTTCTAAATCAACCTTGGCTATATGAAAATGGGTGGGCTTCAACTCCCGGAATTCTCTAGCCAATAAGTTGCTACAGTTGACAAACACTGGCCCAAGCAAGTGGATATCCAGGCTTTTGTGGAGAAAACTGGAGTTCCCAAATACAATACAGGTAGTCCTTGACTTATAACAGTTCATTTAGCAACTGTCCAATGTTACAATGGTACTGAAAAAAGTCACTTATGACTGTTTTTCACAGTTACAATCTTTGCATCATCCCCATGGTCACGTGATCAAAATTCAGATGCTTGGCAACTAGTTCATATTTATATGAACTAGTGTCCCAAGGTCCCAAGGTCATATGATCGTCTGACAAGCAAAGTCAATGGGAAAACAGATTCATTCAACAATCAAGTTACTAAGTTAACAAATGCAGTGATTCAATTAACAACTGTGGCAAGAAAGGATGTAAAATGAGGCAAAACTCACTTAACATATGTTTCACTTAACAACAGAAATTTTGGGCTCCACTGCGGTCATAAATCGAGGATTACCTGTTTCGTTAATGCAATCTTTTCTGTTGCTAAACTTCCCCTGCTGTATAGTTATAGAAAGTTATAGAATTTTAACTGGACACCCCACCCCACCCCCCCGGCCGAAGTATTATGGTTACATCCCTCTTTTCAGGGGATGCTAGTCTGGGTCAAGTGTTCAGACTATTTGATCCTACGGTCTGCTTCGGTTATAGGCACTTGGAAGAGAATGCAAAGGTGGTATTTTTCAGCAATTTAGTGTCACTTCCTGCAAGTGTTTTTCGTGTTTGAAAAATGGTCTGGCCTGAAAGAAATCCCAGTTACACCTAGCTGTCGGGAAGCAATTTAGTAAGAATTAAGAGATAAGAGAAAGATCATTTAAGATTATTTACAAATTGTAAACTCAGAGCACGATGCTATGGGAGAATGAATGTATTGATTTATATCAAGTGAACTATATCTTACAAAGTCTTATTAATGGGCGTTCTGATCAATCAAACGAACTAAAATTTTGAGGCTGTGTGAGTTTCAAACACGGAGTATTGGATAAACAATTTATTCTATTTTGTATTTACTGACCTTATTTCTATATATTTCAAAGCAATCTAAAGGCAATTTATCGAATGAAGTGTGCCCAAAGCTAGTATTTTTATTTTCCTTAACCCCATAATTCAAACAGGGCTCTATTAAGGCGTTAACTACACCTGTTTCCCTTTTCTATCATGTTAAACTCCACACATCACAAACCAATGGTAAATGTTCACTGGGGAAAGGAGTACTGTAATTTTTAAAAAGTCTGCTTCCACTGAATATTGTGCTAGCAAACATTTTCAGAAAGGAGCCATCTACAGAGACAACTTCCCACTCTCAGTGTTTAACACAGATAAAAAGCACCAAATTGCTGAGATGGCAATCTGCAGATAATGCAGGCCAAATGATTCTTGGATAAACTGGACAGCAAAGTAATAAAAAGAGAGCTAAATAGCAACTGTGCAAATAGGAAGGAAGAGGGGTAAGATGGGGTGGGTGCCATAAGCAAAGAGGCAGAAAAAACTAAAGCACTGTGTCAGCATAGTGACAGATGGACTCACATGATAGGAATCTACAGAAGCATTTGATGAAACTGTATAACTGCTGCTGCATCTGAATGATCAAAGTTACAAGCTGGCTAGTAGGAATTTCTCACACTGTCTATATAGCAGGGGTCTCCAAACTAGGCAATTTTAAAACTTGTGGACTTCAACTCCCAGAATTCCCTAGCCAGCATGGGAGTTGAAGTCCTCAAGTCCTAAGGTTGCCAAGTTTGGAGATCCCCGGTCTATAGAATCACTCTGTTGTGTACAACTGTTGTGTAAGTTGTAATTCTGTACAACTTTTCACACAAGCATCTAATGCTATCTTAGACACAATTAGAGTGTCGGCTTATCTGTCTAGCCCTGTATTAGCACAATGAAAGAAAATGCCCTCCAAAATGTAAAGTTAAGATCCTGACTTGTCCACTTAATACTATCAGGATATTTGGGGCACTGAATCTTAACATTTTCTCCAAGTAAAAATAAAGTTATTTATACTTTTAGTCACTAGATTTATAAGACTACCCAACTCAACACTGACTCTGGGCATTGTACAGATTTATAAAAACAGATATAACATCTAAAACCAAAACCAAAAATAAATATAAGCATAATGGAAAGAACAGACATGCCTAAATAAAACAAACACTGTATACCAGGTAAGTACATCTTACCTATGCTAAAATTGGGGGGAGGGTATGCATGCTTTTCAGAGATTGTTTAAAGCAGGGTTTCCCAACCATGGCAACTTGAAAATGTGTGGATCAGCTCCCAGAATTCCCCAGTCAGCTATGCTGGGAGTTGAAGTCCACACATATCTTCAAATTGCCAAGGCTGGGAAACTCTTCTTAAAGGCTTGCAGGGTCAGGACAGTGCCGCTGTCTGGTGGGTGTTATTCCAGGGGTTGACACTATAGCAGAGAAGCTGGGGCTTCATACATCAGATAAAGTTACTTAAAGATGAGAATGAAACAAACTCACTTTCTCAGTCACTATGGAGTAGACAGAATGGGAGAGAGGTTGCCTGAGATAGCTAGATCCCCTATGCCACAAAATAGGTGATAAGCAGCACCTTGAACTACACTCAGAAGCTCAATGATAACTAGTGCAGCTTTCATAGCAGAGGTATTGCATGGGCATACCAAGGTGCTTCCACAATGGCTGGTGCTGCTCCATTCTGGACCATCTGTAGCTTCTGAATGATCTTCAAGGGTAGCCACATGAGATCACAGCGGAAGATGAGTGACTGTGACAAGGGACTCGCAGTCCAAGAAAGGGCACAACTGCTACACCAGATGAATCGGTGCAATAGCTCTTCTGGCTATAGCTACCCTGTGCTCATTGAACAGGAATTTTGAGTGCACGAGGACTCCCAAATTGTATACCTGTCTTGGATGGAAAATGATACCCTATTCAGAACCAAAGATGGAGAATCTCTGACATCTGAGCAACCACTCTCCCACAGCCACTATGTCTTGTTGGGGTTCATTTTAAGCCTGTTCTCTCTCAGCCAAACTAAAACAGGTCCCAGTACTGGAACATTAACAGTAGAACCATCCCAAAGGTGCTTTTCAAAAGGCAACTGGACTTTCTTGGGTTTGTCCTTGAAAATGTTTCACTTCTCATCCAAGAAGTTCCTTCAGCCCAATGTATTAATATCAATAACATCACAGAATGAACATTAAGAAATCTTCTCATCTACCTGTATGACACAGTAACATATAGACTACATTACATAGTCCATTCAGCATTAGTTATCAAGAATTTCACAGAGAAACAGTTCCCATGAGCACTTTTTAAAAGAGATAACTGAAGCTATGAATCTCTGCAACTCCATTCTATGGCTTAACCACTGAACTACAACCTCTCCCTCTTTGTTAAGTAGGGGACCATTACAGCACTGTCCTCAAGCTGATGAAATTGGAGATGATGCTTGTATTTTAATTCTCTCTGGCACAGTATGGATTTCAGCAAAACAGTCTAGTTGTAATGTACAGTATATGGCTGTGGATAGATAGATAAGATAGATAGATAGATAGATAGATGGATGGATGGATGGATGGATGGATGGATGGATAGATAGATATATCCCTCAATCTTTAGTAACAATATCTACAAAGAGCTCATGAAAATACTTAAAACAACTTGTTACTGATCACACACACACACACACACACACAGAGGTTACAGGGAAAAATGACACTTATTTCCATATATAACATATATGGAAGAAAATGAATTCTTAGAATGTACAGAATGGAGCACTCACTGTTAAAACACAAATGCACTAAGGATTGGGATTAAATTAATATGAAATGTACACTGACCTGAGTAAGATCTGGAATGTCACCCTGATCAATTCCAACTTGCTGGGTTCACAAAAAAGGGAAAAAATGTACATTACTACATGCAGTGGCAATGAAAAGAAAGAACTGTGGACCTGAATGTCTACATAAAGCTAAGGGACCAGGGAGGACACGGACTGCTTTCTGAACTGGTACAATTCTAAATGCCACTTCTACCACAAATTTTAATATTAAGTGTTGATCCATTTCAAATACCAGAAAGAGCAAAAATAGCTTGTGAGAATTTTTGACATCACTTGGAAAAACAACTTCAGTAAATACCTCAGCACAGACATCTCTTAATTACAATTAATAGAAATCAGACGATCAAAATATCCCTTTAAAATGGAAATGGTTTCGCTGACATTTACATTCAACAACCACATAAAACCTACGTTTGCAGGAAATTATGAGGCAAGAACTACAATCATGCACTTATTACTGTACCAGTACAGAAAAGCTAAATAAAATACTGCTGATATGACTGGATTTATTTACCTCTGCCACTTTGAGGAATTCTGATAGTTTGGTCATTCTGGCTAAAAACTTTTTGTAAATATCCAGACCTTCTTTGCACTGGTTTTTCTTCATATCAAAATATTTTTCTGAAGCATAAAATTCAAAGAAAAGATATTGTAAATAAAAGGATTCCAAACATACAAATTTTATTAGGGGTTTAATAGGCTGAGAAAATAAAATACATCCTAACAAAAAAGCTTTTAACATTAACATATTAAGAATCTGCCTTTTTTTTTTACTATGGGGTTATAAGCTCTCACATTATATTATTGAGGACAAATAAAAACCGTCTGTAAATGAAAAGCTTTAGAAAAGGCTTTTATCTCTGTCTGTCAGACCACAAATTAATAATAGCAACATTAGAAAAAAGCTTTGGCTTTCTAACTCTGGGAGATTACAGTAAGGCTACTACAATATTAATTATGCAAGCTGACAAACTTCTTTGAGATACATATTAAAAGTCTTAAAAACATTTCTAACCTGTGGCATTCAATGAAGTTAGTAAAAAAACAACAACAGCTGGATTCTAAATTCAATTGTGGGTGAGAATTTAGATTAATAGAATTCTTATCCACAATTGAATTCTATTATTCTACTTTCCATTTTTTAACTTTATTATAAATCTTAAAACAACGAAAGTAAATGTCAATTTATGTCATTTATTCCCAAGGAGTCTTTAGTGACGTTTAATGAGAATTTTACTAACTCTTCAGCATCTTCTGAGCCACACAAGGCCTTTTTCATAGTTATGGTTGAATGCAAATTTTCACAATTTTATCATTACTATGAAGATTAGGATGGTCCCAAGAAGTTGTATCTACATTCAGAATACTTTAAGAATTTGGTCTGCATTGATATATCAAGAATCAAGTTCCTATCTCCCCCAAACCACGTGTGGTATGCATAATTTCAGTCTTAATTTCATTAAACATAATTAGTTGGTTCACATGTAGTTTGCTTCACCATGTTGCTTACACTTTTGTCAATTTATTCCCCTCTCCCACTTCCAAAATTCAGATTAATTGCATACCAAGAAATAACAAACAGTACAAATTAAAACTCTTGAAACTTCTTTAGCTGTTTATTTTGGTAAGTGAAGTGTGCGTTTCCTGAGAACTAGTTAAGCTGCTGAAGTGTTTATTTATTGTTTATTTATTGGTTCGATTTATATGCCGCCCTTTTCCAGAGATTCAGGGTGGCTTACAATGCATTAAGCAATAGCCTTCATACTTTTGTATATACCTGCTTAGTAGGGCTTTTGGCCCCTCCTAAGCGGTGTTCTTTCTTATACAAAGTCAGTTTATTGCCCCCACAATCCGGGTCCTCATTTTACCTACCTCGGAAGGATGGAAGGCTGAGTCAACCTTGAGCCTGGTGAGATTTGAACTCGCAGTAATTGCAGGCAGCTGGCAGCTAAGTGCTACTTTAACAGCACTTTAGTCCGCTGCGCCACCAAGGCTCTTCCGTGTTATGGAACATTTCAACATCCTAGCTGGTCAAAGCTGTACAATAGTTTTTTTTAAGTAATTTCTAACATATTACGGATATAAAGCAGAGGAAGCTGCATGCAGATATTGGAAAAGAATGCAACAGAGAAAAGCATAAGCAAAGCTATTATGTGTTGGCCAAGGGACATATGTGTGTCTGAGAAACAAATTGTGAAATAAGACAAACTAAACCAACAAAATGGAATATAAAGTAGTAATGGAAAATATTTAGAAAACCACATATGCATATTTACATGTCTCTATTTTAAATTATTTTTATTTCACATACCTAGTAGGTTAATGATCCCCTCATTATAGGCTGCAAAAAGCCTAATGGAATCTTTAAAGAGGAGCATGAAGGCAGCATTGATTACTCCATTGGTTAGTTCATTTGGGTTTGCCTGCACAGAAAACGGGGAAAATGAAAAGAGTTAAAACATGAGAGAATAAAAACATTCCCTCATTCCCTTGGATAACTTGAACTCTGTTTATAGCAGTAAAGAGCAATTCCTAGGCTTACATCAAAATCAAGAAGTGCATCCAGCTGATTCTGAATAATTGGCAGGGTTTTCAAAAGTTTTTCAGTATTCATTGTCCTCATCACACCATCAATCCTTCGAAGACATAATGGAAAATATATTTTGAGAGGTTTATCAGAATAATGCGTGCAGTACAACAAAATTGCACCCTATGTGTCAGAGTCTACTAAAACTTCCCCTTTCTGCATTATGTACATGAGTATAACTTCTAAAATCAAGTAGAAAAATAGGCAAAGAAAGGGATTTTTTTTCATTTTTCAAATCACATTATTGAATCTCTTTAAGGAATATTTCCTATTAATGTTATACCTGTATTCAAAATGCAGAAAAGGCTAACTGAAAATAGTATTGTAAATACTTTAAATTGATGTAGCAATTTGGATCTTTCTTCGTTTTCTCTAAGTACAGTATTTCCTTTAAGCTGGTTCCACTCAACATCTGACCGTCAAATATAACACCATGACAATCAAAGTGACCCTTACCCTCTTTTCATTTTGGTGAAATCAACTGCTACAAGTCTATAAGAAAGTGCTTTTTCATTCAAGTATCTGCTATATCGTCTGATGAAGGTAGACATATCATAGCCTGAAAATTAAAAAAAAATCAGTTAGACTTTTTTTATTTTTACATTCTTATAACTTTTCTTCTGTGTTAAAAATTAGTCAGAATGTTTTTTTACTATAATAGCCAGATAATAATACAAGCTAAAAGGAAAGAAATAGGGACTAAAAATGCAAGGGAAATATATAAGTCAGAATAAAGAAAAGAAACATTAAAAAGTTGCTTTACCACTTCATCACAAGTATAAACAAATTTAATAACTCTTCATCCTTTCTAAAGTTACATTTATTTCTTCATCCTATAGCTTAACTCTAAACAAATATATAAAGCATCATCTTTTCAATCCTGGTGTCAGCACAAAGATAACCACAAGTAACAAAATATTGCATTTTAACATTAATCAATTAAACCAACTTTATATTAATTCCTTTACTTTTAACAATTTTAATCTTTAATTATAAATATTGTCATAGAATTGGATTTCTCTTCATTTCTTCTTTGTCCCACTACACAGAGTACTTTAAATCTTTAAGAAGCCAATTCTTTAAATCCAATAGGAAAATTTTATTCAGGTCACTCTCTTGGTTTGTCATTTGCACTTCCCTTTTAAATTTTAAAGCGTGAGCCAATTTCTTTTGTAGATCCAGTGAAGCATCTTTCCTAAATTGTTCTCTTCACCTGTCAGTCTAAATTAATTTTTGAAACTATTTCTACCTTATCAAATATTTATTCTATATCTGACATTGCTTCAGTAACATCTTTTACTATACTACAGTCTATCCATAGAAGCAAACATAATTACTTATATTTTTGATATTATGGCTATTTTCTGATTCCATTCTTCAAAGGTCTCCTTCAGTATTTCAATTTTATTATGTTTTCCACCATCTTGAAAACCTACATATCTTTCCTATAGCCCAAATCTTTAGTTCGTTCTAGTATCCGGTTTTTGAAATCATGAAATTCTTTGTTAAGCTTGTAAAAACCAAAACAGGATCTGTTTTCCAGAAGGGGTGTGTTCTTCATAATTAATTCCAAAATCTTCTTATAAAAACTTCAATATACCAATTTTATATGGACTCTTAGTCTGTTTATAACTTTCTAGGATCAAAATCTTATTCTCATTGAGCATGGGACCAGCGGTCAGGAATGGGTTAACTCTTGTCTGATGTCCATGGACCGAGTCTGCAAGCTGAGAAGCTCCTCCACTTCCTTCTGCTTCCCAGTTTTCAGACTCGGTCTGATTTGGACAAGACACAAATTTCTGAGCTGCCCATTTCTCACCAATTGTTCCAGAATTGGTTGAGACTATCTTTTTTTCTAAGCTGCTCCCAGTTACCTGATAGAGCTTGCCAGCGTGAAGGATCTTGCATCCGAGCCCGTTGAAGGCCACTTGTCAGCGTATCGGGGCTGGAGGCTCCCAGTCTTTAGTAGAGCCCTCCCCCTTAACAGCGTGAAGGGCTCGCGCCCGATACCGCTGTAAACCGTCGGATTCCTCAGGAGCCTCCCAGCATGGCTGGTGGCAGGTTCCTCTATCGTTCCAGCGGGTCGGTTTGTTTGCCAACTGCCGCCAGCGCTCTTTACCGCACAAGAACGGGGCGGTTACAGGAGCCTCCCAGCATCGCTGGTTGCAGGGTCCAATCTTCTCCAGCAGGTCGGCTTTGTGCTGACTACCGCTGAGGGTCACATGGATCGGCATAGTTTCTGTCGGCTGACAGATTTAACAAGAGATGTCTCCTGGGCTCAGCCCACACGCCTGCCAGCTTGTCAGACTCGCAGAGGCTTTGGACCTCGCTATTTGAAGCGGCCACCAGAGTGGAGTTCTCCCAATCAGCGCTGTGGGGCGACCACCGACTCTGGTACTGTAGCCTTTCCTTTGGGCACGGGAGCCTTGGTTAATTCTCCCTCTCTCTCGGCCGGCCTTGCCTCTGTTCTGCCCTCAATATCTCTGGCTGCCATTTTGGGGCCCAGCCACGTGCGCCTTTAGAGGCCTAGTTTGCAGGGCTTTTCCAAGATGGCCGCTTCCAGGCATTCAAAGGCTCCCAAGCACGTTTTGCTAAACAGCGAGCAACCTGGCACTTTGCAATCTGCTCCAGCCAAACGGAGCAAAAAAACTCATGCCCCTACTAAAGCGGCCAAATCTAGCGCGACCTTGGCCAAGGAAGAGCTTAGACTTCATCAGGCCATAGAGCGGTCCATCCAGAAGGCCCTTAAAGAGGCCTCTGTGAAGGAAATTGACCACCCTGGTCAGAGTATTGACCCTGCCACACCTCCACCAGTGGATGCTCCGGTTCCCCAGGCCTCCACTCCGGGCTTGTCCCCGGATGGGAAACCCTCTTCCTTGGCTGGGCAAGGGGGGGGGGTCAACGAGGCCCTATTTGAGCCCCAATCAGAGCCATCCCCACCTAGGCCTCCTTCACCTGAGCCTCAGAAAGCTCCAGCTTTGGCTGGTACTTCTCAGGTCTTAAGGGTGGACAGGGCCGGGGCCCTTATTTCACCAGACCTGGCTAACTGTATCCAAGAAGCCATCCAGAGGGGTATTAATGTAGAACTCTAGCGCAGAACCTCCTCTTGTGTGTTGGACTCTGCCAACTCCCAAATTGATGTGGAAGGGTCCCATTTGTCAGCTGATCAGGCCCCTGCTCAGGCCCGAGCACCCTCAATGGGCTCTTTAGGCCAGGATTCCTTAATGGCGGAGGAATTGAGGGATCAGGATATGTCTGAGAATGAGGATCTGTCTCCAGATCAACCTTCCTTTGTGAGGTTATTTAAACCCCAGCTTTTTCGCTCACTTCTGCACAAAGCCAAAATGATTACTGGACCTTGCCTGCCCAACCCCCTCCAACCCGGGGAACGAGGTTAACCCCTTGGTCCCATTATTTGAGGAACCCACCTTTGAGGCGGAGGAAATCCGGGGTCCTAAACTGTTTCGGGATGTCCTGCAGAGGGCAGTGGTCTTCCCCAGCATCGGGGCCCAACCCAAATGATTTGGATAGATGTCTGTACAATCTGGCCCCTGACCTATCCACTCTGCTACAGGTGCCATCTGTAGACCCCCCGGTGGTCGCCCTGTCGGCCCCTTCCAATATAACGGTTCCACCGGAGGACAGCCTCTGCCCAAAGGACAAATGACTTGAGCATTCGCTTGTCAAGGCCCACCAGGCCACAGCTTGGTCAGTTAAGTTGGCCATGGCCGCTTCCTTCTTTAATCGAGCTTCCATTCTCCGGTTACACCAACTCCAGGAACGGCTGCCCATACCTGACACACGGTCCCAGCAAGACATAAATAAGGTATTAGCTGCGTTAGAATATTCTGCTGACACTACTTTAAACACATCTTGTTTTGCTGGCAAAGCCATAGGTGCTACAGTGACTGCTCGTCGGTTGCTCTGGCTCCGACAGTGGCAGGCAGACGCCAAATCTAAGTAGCGTTTGGCCACTTCCCCTTTCTAAGGTGTTAAACTCTTTGGGGGGGCCCTGGAACTCTGTTGGTCGAATCCAGAGGTAAACACAGTATTTTGCCCAACATGTCCTGTAGGTCTGATCAACGTTCCTCTACCTCTTTTTGTCCCTTTCGGGGTTCGGAGGGTGGGTATTCCGGGCTCAGGTCCCAGAGATATTTCCCATCTCAGCAGTTGCGCCCGCAGGATCGTCAAGGCCCTCCGGCGTAGAGAGGACAGTTCAAACGTCCCTTTCGGAGCAGCCGAGGTCACTCCTTCCGCAGGTCCCGTTGACTGCACGTCCTTCTCTCCCATTGGGGGCTCTGGCTCTGTTTGCCAGCCAATGGGAGGCAATCACATTGGATGCTTGGGTCAGGGAGACGGTCAGGTCGGGCCTCTCCCTGGAATTTCTCTCCACCTCTCCAGAGCGGTTTCTCCGATGCACCCTTTCGTGGGATCAGTCTGCCCAGCTCCTGGTGGCATCGGCCCTTCAACACCTTCTCGATATCCAGGCCATAGAGCCGGTGCCACAGGAGAAGCACGGACAAGGATTTTATTCTCGCCTGTTCGTGATTCAAAAAATCCTTGGGAGGATGGAGAGCAATTCTCGATCTCAAGTCCTTGAACCGCCGGATCATTTACCAGCAATTTAAGATGCAGTCCCTCCAGTCCATCTTGGAGGGCATCAGGGTCGGGGATTACCTCACATCAGTCGACCTGACAGAGGCTTATCTCCACATCCCCATTCATCCAAACTTCTGCAAATTTCTCAGGTTTTGCCATGCGAGCTGTCACTTCCAATACCGCTCTATCCTTCAGCCTCTCCTCGGCTCCCCAAGTGTTTACTAAATTGATGGCCACGCTGCCGGGCCACCTCCAAACACTGCCGATAAGGATTCAGTTCTACTTAGACGATCTCCTTATCCAGTCCAATTCGGAGCGGCTAGTGCATCAAGACCTGGACACCACCCTCTGGGTCTTGAAGGCCCACAGGTTTTCCGTCAATTCGGCCAAGAGCCACCTGGTACCGACGACTCGTATTCAACACCTGGCAGCCATAATCAACATGATAGAGAGAAAGGTCTATCTTTCCCAGGACCACTTGTCCAGCTTGCGGTCCCTGGTCAGGTCAGTCACATCAGGGAGGTCTGTCCCCCTGGCGTCACTGTCCCAGCTCCTCAGAAAGATGGTCTCATGTATAAGCATTGTCCCGTGGGCTTGTCTCCACTGCAGGGATCTGCAGTGATTCTTGCTCCTGTATCAAAAATGACACCTAGGGTCCTCCCACCGCACAGTCCGTCTTCTTCCCAAGGTCCACCTCTCCCTCCGCTGGTGGGTCTCAGTAGCAGTACTCAAATGGAGGGAGTTCAGGGAACCTCATTGCCTTATCCTAACCACAGATGCCAGCCTTCACGGTTGGGGGACTCACTTCGCATTGGCCATGGCACAGGGCCATTGGACCCAGGCCTGCGACACAATATCAATTGGTTGGAGCTTCGGGCTGTCCATCTGGCCCTCTGGGTATTCCACGGCAAGGTTCAGGATAGACACATCTTAATACGGACAGACAACATTGCCGCGAAGGCCCATGTGAACTGCGTGGGGGGGACCTGCTCTCAGCACCTCATGCAGGAGGCCAAGAGACTGGGAGCCTGGACGGAGACTCCCTTTGGGCCTCTCACATCTTCCGGGGTGGCGAACACTCAGGCCGACTGGCTCAGTCGGGCCACAGTGGACCAAGGGGAATGGAGCTTAGACCCCTTCCTGTTTCAGGAGATCACTACTCACTTCGGAGCTCTCGCAGTGGATCTCTTCGCCACCCGAGCCAACCATCAGACAACGAGGTTCTTCTCCAAATTTCAGGAGCCGGGGGCAGAGGCCGTGGATGCCCTGTACAGCTGTTGGCCTCCCGGCCTCCTATATGCCTTTCCTCCCCTTCCCTTGATCGCCAAGCCATTCAGGAAACTGTTGGCGGAACGGGCAGAGCTCATCCTGATCACCCCCCATTGGCCTCGCCGCCCCTGGTTTGCGGACCTGCTGGCCTTGTCGATCCAACGGCCGTGGCGCCTCCCTCCGGACAAGGTCATCCTCCGGCAGGGATCTTTACTCCACCCGGATGCCCGTTGGTTACAGCTGACCGTCTAGCGGTTGAGCGGCGCCTGCTGAGGGAGACCAGGCTGTCCTCGCAGGTCATCACCACCATACAAGCTGCCCGCCGTCCCTCTACAACCGGGATCTACGATTCCATATGGAGGTCATTCACAGGTTGGTGCGACAGATGAGGCATCGCATCTGCTACTGTTTCCACCGAAAAAGTGCTGGAATTCCTGCAGGATGGCTTCGAGGCGGGGTTGGCACCCAATAACCTTCGCAGGCAAGTGGCAGCCCTTTTCTCTATCCTATGTTGCAGGGCTCAGGGCTCCCTTTCCAGCCATCCCCTGATCAGACAATTCCTCCAGGGGGCTTCCAACCTTCCTCCTCCCCCAATCCACAGGTACCCTACTTGGGACCTGCCTCGGGTTCTCACCGCTTTGACCCGGGGGCCATTCGAACCTCTCCAAGAGGTAAGCTTAAGATTCCTGTCATACAAGGTGGACTTTCTGCTGGCCATCACTTTGACCAGGTGAATTTCGGAACTGGCGGTTCTTTCCACCAGGGCTGACCTATGTGTTTTTCATGCGGATAGGATTGTCCTTAAGTTGGACCCTACCTTCATTCCTAAACTTAACACTCCTTTCCATAGAGCTCAGGAGTTGATTCTTCCTAACTTCTGCCTAACCTGTCCCACCCGTTAGAGCAGGCCTGGCACACCTTAGATGTCAGGCAGGCCCTCCGCATCTATCTCCGGAGGACTTCTGCACTGCGACGGACAGAGTCTCTCTTCGTCTCGTTCCAACCCGCAACCATCGGCCATAAGGTTTTCTCTGTTCTGATTGGCGTGGGGACAGCGGTCAGCCCCACCTGGGTGGGTTTTGCCCGTTCCAGTTCGTGGTGTGTGCACTAATGTTGTCTTTCAGCTCAGCATGTTGGCCTGCCACATCCTTCCTCATCAGAAAGCTGGGAAGCAGGAGGAAGAGGAGGAGCTTATCAGCTTGCAGACTTGGTCCATGGACATCAGACGAGAGTTAACCCATTCCTGACCGCTGTCCCCACGCCAATCAGAACGGGCGTTCAGGTAAGACAATGCCCTTTTACTGTATTTTTTGGAGTATAAGACGGACCTTTTTCTCCCCAAAAAGAGGGTGAAAATCTGTGTGCGTCTTATACTATTAATGTAGCCCCGCCCAGCCTCACAAACGGAGATTTCAGAGGCTGAAAAAAGTCTCTGAAAGTGTCAGAAAAAAAGCCTTTTTTTCTGAAGCTCTGTTTCAGAGGCTTTCAGAAGCAGATTTTTTTTTCCTGAAACAGAGTTTCAGACGTTTCAGAGGCAGAAAAAAAAAGCAAGGCACAGAGCTCATAACCAAGGAAACTGTTGCTAAAATTCACCTCTGGAAACAGCTGATTGGGGGTATTCCGGGAGGTCGATCCACCCACCAATCAGCTTTTTTCTTATTTTCCTCCCCAAAAACTAAGGTGTGTTTTATACTCTGAAAAATACTTTTTTTTTTGCTTTTTGCTATTTCTTTCAGAATCTTTAAATTCTTAAGCTTATGATTAAAATGTTCTTTTATTCAGAATTAAAGATACACATTGTCATTCTAAAGATCTCTAATAGTTCAGAAGTAGTTAATTAGCAATTTCTGAAATTGATTAGAAAGTGAGGTTTGCTAACTGAGTGTCCTTTAAAAATCTTCACTGCAGTTGCAAGCAAGATGGCTAATACGGTTGTCTCCTGATGTTCAAACTCACAGGAAACTACTGTCCTACGATTTCCTGACATGAAGTAGCCATCCAGAGCACAAGTGGGAGATCTTCTGTCCTATCTTTATCAATAGAGGGTCCAAGGAACTTATCTCTTCATTTGTTTCTTGGTCTCTGGCATGATCATTCACTCCCCTTTCACAGAGCCATATTCAAATCCCCTCAAAAGCCTTCTTATAACAATTCTTCTGGCTGTATTGGGATTCAAATTAATTCCAGTTCCTTGGAATATCCATCTTCCAACTGCTTCAACTTGTAAACCTCTTGGTACTAGCTAATTGATGTAGTCCCTATGAATGGCAGTATTACCTCATTAAATAAAAGCCAACAACACTTTGAGGAGTTGTTTTAGAACAATTTATGTCCTCATTATTCAGCTTGTAAATCATCAATAAGCTGGTATTTTAGTAATTGACTCTGACAAGTTGCTTACAATTCAAAACAAATTCTTTATTTATAGAGATCAGCAATATACAAGCAAACAAAATCCATCAGTTAAAAAGCAAAAGACATGTTTCATGTTAATTGTTGCCTCAATTGAACTGCTACTACAATAAATTTTGCCTAGTGCGTAGGTGGTTTCACAGATTGAGACTGTAAAGTAAAAAGTGAGCATAAAAATGGTCTGTTCCTCAGGTGCACTTAAGTAGTAAAAGAAGGATTCTCATGTCCTTTGGAAAATCCTTTAAAAAGCTACAGTAAAAAGATGTTGCATTGTCTCAATTTCTCAAAGGCAAGGAGAATGTTGGCATATGTGTCAGGTAATAGCAATGATGGAAGGATGCTGGCCCTAAAAAATTCCTTTCCTCAAATTAGAAGATTTGACCGCTGCAAATTTGATGCTCACCTTTAAAGCCCCAATCATCTGAGGAATCATTGTTTTCATTATCAATAACAAAAATCTGACCAAGATAAAGAAATGTAACAGGCTAATCAAATATGATTCAATTTAAATACAGAATATAAATTCAAACTTATTTTTTAAAGAAAAAAAATCCTTACCCTGCATGGCACTTTTATCCAGATAATTGTTGAGATTAAATAATGTATTTCGAGATGCCAAGTATTGAATAAAGCGCTGTGAACAAATGAATCAGAATTCAGATTATCTTTATTATATTTCTGCAGATTATCTTTCTTTAGAAATATTTTATATTGCTAATTTCTAAGCAAGTGCATAAGTGACACATGAAATACAGATAGTCCTCAACTTACAATCACAATTGAGCCCAAAATTTATGTTGGGAAATGAGAATTTGTTAGTTTAAAACATTACATTTCTTGCCACAGTTGTTAAGTGAATCACTGCAGTTGATAAGTTAGTAACCTGGTTGTTAAGTGAATCTGGCTTCCCCAATGACGTTGCTTGTCAGAAGGTTGCAAAAAAAGTGATCATATGACCCCGGGATGCGGCAACAGTCGTAAGTATGAACCAGTTGCCAAGCATCTGAATTTTGATCACGTGATCATGGGGATGCTGCAAAGATTGTAACTGTGAAAAATGGTCATAAGTCACTTTTTTCAGTGTCATTATAACTTTGAACAATCAAAGTGAACTATTGTAAATTGAGAACTACATGTAGTTCCTCAATCATCTAAACAAAAACTATTTGTTTTTACTAAGGCAAATCAATTATATCTATTAATAGTTACAATTTTGCAATCACTAACCAGAGAGGCAAAAGTGGAGCAAAATGATGTAAGAGAAACTGATATGCAATGTATTTCATAGCAACTCTGGTTTACAAATGGTTCCATGGAAAAGGGAAATGGAAGCAAAATTCAACTGCACATTGCTCATTCTGCATGCACCTCACATATCATAGTTATAAAGAAGACATACATACTATTCTGAGATTATTCTCATGGCAACTAAACAAGGTTTACATCAACACATAATAGGAAAATAGAGCTAGTAGAAGGCAAAGACAGTCTACTCTTAATGCTTTAATTGCTGCAAGGTGACACAACTAACAAGTTATTATCTCATTGTCCTTTGGGATTCTTCCAATTGTAAGATATGGGTTTTTGTTTTTGTTTTGCTTTAGTTTCCATTCTATCAGCTTCCTTCAAGACTGAACACTATAAACCCCTTTAGGAAGATCTGCCTTTATCTGAGTCAGGATTGTCTTGATCCTGTAAAAATTAGTCTCCTATAAAGCAAATACCCCTCTGTTTTTCAAATCAAGGGGAGACATTTTTGCATGTTAAGAGTGGAACTGGTAGATTTTATGACAAACATGCCTTCTAAAAGTAGCATATACACACTTTGGGGACAAAGGACTGGTAACTAGACAACAATGGAGAGTGCATTGTTCAATTTCGTCACAAAGTAAGCTTGGAATGTATATTAAACACATTCGCGTTCGGACTCCCCAAGAAGTCTGAAACAGTCAGATGCTAACAGGCACAATGTTGTTAAAATGGCAGGTCAGCAATAGAACTCTTGAATTTTTAAGGGCAAAAATAAAACCTGCCAGACCAGAATCTCACGAGAACATAGGATTTAGAAACTATACCAACACTTGTGCAAGTATTTCATTTAACACATTGCTAACTCAGTAATGGGGGGGGTGAGGGACACAAGAAACTAATAGAGTAACTTTATATGCCAGTATTTGCTTTCTAATAAAGAGCTAGTTATGCAATTCCTCCTGAGGTTCTTGATGTCTCTACTATACTTGTCCCTTTGGAAATTCACCAGGCTCTTATTCTAAAACCCCTCCCATTTTGAAATGAAACTCCGTATTGCAAAATGCTGCTTTCTTACCTCATTTCCATACATCATGAGGTGGTGCGTTGTAATTAGAGCTTTGAACACTACTACCCAGCTACTGTTTGCCGTCCTCTCAAAAAGAGTATCTGCTAACTGTGGAATATTCACATTCATCTCATTTGTGCATTGAATTAAATCTGAAATTCAAAAACAAGATGTTTTAATAAATATTTATTTATCAAATTTGTTTGCTGCCAGTCTCACCACAAGGTGATTTTTTATACCAACAAAAGCCCCAAAAAGGGATATATTCAAGAGCATTCTGGAATCCTAAACCTTACTCTCGTATTTAACCAACTACAAGTAGTCGTCATTTAGCAGTTACAACAGTGATGAAAAAGTAACTAAGTTCATTCCTCATAGTTATGACCTTTTGTAGGTCTGTAAAGGAAAGGAAAGCTGAAGTAACATCAAAGGCAGTTGTCTTTTCACTTAGTGACTGCTTTGCTTAACGATCGAATCGCCTCTCCTGACTGTGATGACTAAACAAGGACTACTTGTGTTCTTCACCTTTCACACATTAATTGGGGAAAGTTTCTTGTATATGAAATTACATTAAACACTTTCTAAATGTTTCATTATGATTCCACATCTTTAGTATCAAGCAACTTTCTTTTGCAGAATCATTTTGGTTCTCTGGTAAAAATGACGCTTGCTGAATCAAGCAGACACATCTATCCATCCTTTACAAACAGGAACTGATGTATACATCTAAAAGAAAAGTTTTACCAAATCAGAAGTGGCAAATTGTGTTTAGAGCATAACAGGATTAGAAATAGGGTATATTGTTACTGACACGTAGACAAAAGCTTAAAATAATGCATCTAGCCAAAACTGGAGGGCGGGACAGAGACTGGAGTCCCTTCCAGAACTTCAAGTCTCTTGGATTATTATTCACTAACGTTTTGAATGTGCTAAAAAAATAGATAAAAATGTTATGAGAAGCAATTGGGCAGGTTTGAAAGACATGTGCCGAGAAATAGCACAATCCCAAACTTCACTGATTATACAAGCAGTGAGAAAATACAAACAGTGCTGAATTGTCTATAAACATTTCACACACAAATATCAGCTTATTGCAGCAAAATCAGACACCTTAAATTCAAATGAATTATAGCAATATATTTTCAATGTGGTTTAAAAAAAACCCAATTCCTTAATAAATATTTGTTAGTTTATAGAGATCTTACCTTGGAATAACATAACATTGGCATAGGAGACTATTTTATAGCAAAAATAAGGAGAACCATGTTACTTCTTAAATGAGAAACAAGGATGAGCAGAGAAAGCATATAGTAACTTGATAAACCAGCTGATAAATATGAACAGAAAATGAATATAGGAGGAGGTTGGCCCAAAGATTCACAGCTAAGATTTTTTTCCTGATAGTATACCCAGGAAACCCAAAGAGCTGAAGAGAGAACAAACAGACAGGCAATGGGACAGCAGAGCAAATGTTTAATAGTACTGGTGTTCCGTATGGTCTAACAGTCCTGCAGTCAAGCTAAGATCCAGTTAGCATTTTTACTGGAACCTGAGCAGGCATGAATAACATTAGAAAATCTCTCATCTTTCCTCGCTATCCTATATTCCCTAGTTTCTTCAAATGATTCAGGTTGTAAAATAATGTATTGTTTCACTTTTCCTCACCTGGAATTTTTGTCACTGTGAACAAGCAGGATATGCAAGCATTCAAATTTTGCGTCCTCTGAAACTATAAACAACACCCCAATTTTATTTCTCTTAATATCATTCAACTTTCTTCCTCTTGTGTGACCAAGCTCAAATATTCCCAGTTTGCTCAGGCCTCTAAAAGTCACCATTTTCCTAGAAATTTCCTACTCCTTATTGTCCAAACCATCACTTTCTACTTCCATTTTTTTCATATTGCTGTTCCTGGGAAATCACAAAGGAATAGCCTGCCAACTCAGGAATTGGTTAATACAATAATTAAATACTTCATTTCTGCAAATGGTCCTGCCCAAAATGTAGATGCTTGTCCATGTTCTGCAGCTAGTTTATCAACCTGACCCAGCATAGCATGTACAGTCATTCTTCACCATATACAGGCACGTCTGCATCATAGAGATGAGTGATAATATTACTGTCCTTCATTTGATGCCCTCCAAATGTTCTTCAATCAGACTATGAGAGTCCATCACGGCCACAGAGGGCAAAGAGCAGTAAAGAATTTCTGCAGACTATCAAAGTATCAGCCACTCCTTCTCTTAACCTCTAATCTTAAGGGATCAATATACAAGCCCTTGCAAATCAAGTATGGAAGAGTAGTATACTTCCATCTCTTTCCAATTCATGATCTACTTCGAATTTAGCCTATCCTTCTGAAATGTTTAGTCCAATTCAGTCACCTACATATATCTGGAATAAGAAATTATAACTGTGTAGTTGATCCTGGATGAAATGCTCAAAGCAAACATGGGGAAAAAATTCCTCACAAGAAAAACAGTGGTTACTTCAGACCCTGTATAAATACATTACAATATATTATTTTACTGCAATTATAATGTATTTTAAATATAAATACATTGCTGATCTGCCCAAAATCCCAGCAAATTGGAGTTTGAGCCTTTTCTTTGGTGCTTCAAGACCACAAATGAGAAGAGATAACCACTGTTTGATAGCTATGATTTTGTTCAAACTGGACACTTTAAATTATACCATAGTGCCAAGATGTAAAGTAATGGCTGGAATTTTTCCCTCTATTCATGATCACTCAATTAGCTGCTGATTATATGAATACTGTGGTTGTCCAAGTGACCCATTGGATTTCCCAGCATATCACTGTTATCTATATATACATTTCTTCATTTTCCCTAGATGTGCAAACTGGACTTTAGGGGGAAAAATACAGTATTCTTACTTCAATAACAAGCAGTGTAATTCATTGCATTCATTTCAGATCCTTTTGTATTTGTTTGCATTACAATGACAATTTTGTACTGCTTTGTGAATTATAAGAAGCCGCATTAAAACAGAATTTTTAATGAATTGCTGCCTCTTAAGTCTCAACCTAAAAACTCATAAAAAGGCCAGATAATTTTTTTCTAGAAAACAGATTTCTGCAAGCCACAAGGAATCTTTTTTCTTTCCAGGATTTTGATTCAGTGTTTTCAGTCTTTTTTACAAAGACTGTCCATTATTATAAATTTTATATCTGTTGCCTCGATGGACTTTTAATAACAGTCATCTACACACTAGACTAGACTGAAACTAAACCTAGAAAAAAAAATCAATGAAGCAATTAAGTGAGAATGGAGGCTTATATTAAAGGTTAATAGGCATAGAACCATAAAATGATGGTAAAAAATATGAAGTCTGAATCCTAATTCATCAATTACGATGTGTTTTCAAGAAGGAACAAGATTCAAGCACTATGAAATGCAAAACTGGGCAATCTAACTCAGCCATGCCCACTACATCACAAAGGAGTAGTGACTCCTTTGGGTATCGCATTAGAGATACGTTTATTTTCAAAAAGAATCCAGTGGTTTCCAGCCTACCTATAGGCCTATAAGTAACTAAAGATATGATTCAATTCTGATTTCCTCTATTATCAAATGCAAGCTATAAATCTGCAGACTTTTCTGCGCTACTGATAATCCTGAGGTATAATTAATGTTTAGGGACTACCACTTGGCTTGCAAAACCCAAAGCATGTAGAATAGAAGCAAGCCATCACAAGAAGTGGCAAGTCTACCATCCCCACTGTCTGGGAAGAGTGGTAACTATATCCCCAGATATAGCACTGCTGGTGTATGACACTGTTGTCCAGCAGCTGGCTTATAATATTAAACTATCCTCTAGTCTTGAGCCACCTAGAATATGCTGGTTTGCACTGCCTGCCCTAGAGTGAAGCAGGCTCATTTGATATTGAATCAATTTGAAGCTTTTATTCTTGAGTGTAAAGCAATCTACAGAATGAGAAATATCAATTTCTATTATTCAAGGTTTAAAAACTTGTGTTGTGTAGCTAAAGCCACTATTGGTAAGTAAAGATAAACTGCCAGCAAGAATGCTGTTATAATAAATCAACATAACTACTCGATATTCACAATCACAATAGGAAAACTACAAAACCTTCTGTACTGAAAATCCATTGTTGATTACTGAACATCACATCTAGCAGATAAGAAACTAAAAAATGCCTATCTAGAACATGACAGCTAGCCTGAACTGCATTCCTGGATCACATGATTTCTGAACAGTTTTTATCAAGCAATAAATCTGAGTTAACAGTTTATTTTTTTTAAAAAAAGCAGAATCTCTGCTGCAGTATATTTGCAACCTTCAACTAGACAAGTTCACTGGGTCATTAGGGGTCAGTCATTGGCTGTGTCTGCACTACTGCCTGAATTACTGACTTGGCCAGCCAGGTTTTTAGCCTAGTATATTGTGTGAATCCAGACTGGTATTTAATTACTGGCTCAGCGTGCAGACAAATCCAGAAAAAATAATTAGTAAATCTCAGATCAAACCTAGCCACTATCTCTTAGTCAAATCTATCTCACAAAGTTGTGTTGAAGGAAAAAAATTATGTAGGTCACTCTGCGTATCTGGAGAAAAGGCAAATTTGATAATTATGTGTCCATCTTCTTCACACACACATCCCATGCATTAACGGAAACAGACCAAAGTAGATTCAAGATGCACCATTTTTTTTTGAAAGATGCAAAATTTTATAATTCTATTTAATATCCAAGTAGAAATATCATTGCCACCCACAACGAAGAAAGGGGATTTGCTGATTTGACTCTAGTAAGCATTTTAAATGACATGCCATATTGAAATATCGTGGGAAGGCAAGTGAATACCAAACCATACATGTTTAGTGAGCAATAGTTAATATCCATACAATAGGTAAGTATTGATTAAAAATAAAAAGAACAGTTCTGTGAGATTCCAAGACTTCTGAAACATTTACATCATATATAAGAAGAAGTCATAATAGATCACCTTAATTTTAATTTCTAGAGAAGTTTTAGAGAGCATAATAAATACTCATTTCTGAACTTGCCAGGAATTAAATCGAGAACTGCTGACAATATGGAGAAATACAGGAGCTCAGCAAAGCTATGACTGGGTACTAAAATACCCTTATTCTAAGAATAACACACACTTTCTAACAGACCTAGAAAGATAGCCATGCACATGCACACTCTTAACCTTAAAAAAATGTGCAGTCATTGTTATCCACTGAAAGGATGGGGCTGTGGCTAGGGGGATTATGGTTTACAATAGTTTTCTATGTTGGAATAAAAATTTTACAAGTGGAAGTTGTAAGAGTTGGTGAATTTTTTTTAAAGTTCTAAAGAGTGGCTAAGAAGGGGAAATTGACATGCCTGAGCAATGATCCTAAAAGCAAGCACTCAACACTAGTTTGAGCATGTGTTTGTATATTTATCATATTATAAACATAAATGCTCTAAATCACTCCGTGATATAAAGCACAGTATGGTATTGTTATTTTGTTCTTTGGGCCACCATCAGCTGAGCCACAGTGATTAAACTCCTATATTGTGCCAAATGATAATGTCAGGGTTTGCACAATTGAAATGCTAAGAAACCACATTATGCATTAGTAAGATATGTAAACCCACCTAATGGATGGGTTTATATATATATCATGTAAGACATAACGTAATTAATTTGGTTTGGCCTAATACAATATGTGAATGGAGTCACTGGGATTTATCAGCATACTGAATCATAACACAATTTGTTTAACAAATACATGCTTGAACTACTGGCTCCTATATTTTCATAATTAATGCTAGGATACTAATACTAGGGAAAACTGATAGCTTGAAATGTAAACAATGCAACAAAGATGCAAGAATGAAACAACATATAATGTAATTTAAAGCAACTAGTGTGAACGACCGACTAGGAAATGCAACAGTCAATGTTGGGACATTATACTCAGTTTAATCAGACTTTTGCCCCTGCTATAAATAATAAATTCCTAGCTTTAAATCAATGCACATATAATATGCAGAAGCAATACTTAATGAGCACGAGAGCTAGTATATGATCTGAAAGTCTAAGACCTGAAGTGAATTGAACGGCAGCATTCTGAATTTTGTTTGTCTTCTGATCAAAACCTACTGTACTCTCTGCTCTTAAATTATATTACTTTTCACTTATCCTCCAGAATGCTATTTTAATAATCTTTATTGCTGTAAAAACATTGAAGAATGAAGGAATGTTCATAAATCCTAGCTACTGTTATGCAGGAACACAAAGAAGGGGGGGGGGAATTTAAATATAGCACTGGCAATGCTTTTAAAAATATATATATTATTCTATCCCTGTGCTGTAAAAGGAATTCAAGGCAACAAAAGCAGCAGTACAGGACATTTTTTAAACATAAGTATAGGAACCCAGCATGGCAGCATTTGTTAACCTTTTTGTACTATGAACCTCCAATGATGTCATTCAATTTCACATCAGCTTATCTTACATTCTCCCCATTAAATAAGACATTTTCCAAACAAAAGAAACGGGGTGAACTTAGCAGCATTGTACAGATTTTTCCTACCATACCGAACAAAAATCAAACAAGCCTTCTTGAATTTAATTCTTTCTTTGCACTATGGCACAGACATAATGCTTAAATGAATGTAGTGGAACTCATTTGAACAACCGCTACAATAGATTAAATCTTTCTTTTTTAAAAATATCACCATTTTCAATGTTATTGAGCAACCCTATCCTGTTGTTCACTTCCTAACTTCCTTGTACAATTGAGTTTACTGATTTTAAGCTGACATCTGAACAGGAAGTAAAAACCAGAAGACATACAAAATATCTACAGATTATAAATGAAAAATATCTTGGGACTGTAGTTAGTAGAAATGAAATGCCCAAGCAAGTTTGAAGAAGCAATAAGTTTTTAGGTGCCATAAGATTTTGCTGCTCCTACAACAATTATCCTTCTAGAACTAAACAACTGATCTCTGTTACCTTTCTGAAAGTAAATAAACATTAGCATGCATGGCTTAAATAGATATAGTTCTCCAGAGTAAATAATGCACCTATATGTCAAGTAGTTTTTTCCAAACTAGCATCTTCTATTACAACAACCACATTTCTATAATCAGCAACAGTCAGGCAAGCTGAAAGGTTAGGAAATTACAATCTCATATTAGCACTGCCAATTCCGACTGCAGATGATGCATGCATGCTTTAGTGACAAAGTAAACTTGTTTCTAGGAGAGTATAGAACAGGTAGTATTGTCTCAAAAGAAATGTAAGCCTTAAATAAATACAAATAAAAGTGTACATATTTCTATGTGCAACATCAAAGAGTAAAAGCAGATGCTTCTTACCAATGTGCCTTTTTGCAGAATAAAACATGAGAATGACATCTGTTTCGTACTATGAAATAAACACTTCTTTAGAAAGTCAAAGTAATGCAAACTTAATGCTGCACTATAACTTTTGCTCCATTATATCAGGAAAATATAGAAATGAAGTGTGAAAGTTTCAATAAAAGTACATGCCCTGGGACTGCATTTAATATCAGCATAATTCCAAAGAGCAACTAGAAGATTCCTGATTAGTCAATAATTTATTATCTATGTTGCTTAGTAAATTGCAAAGTAACATTATTGGGCTCAGATCTTTGGCTTACTACTTGTCCTTGCTTAATCCTAGAAGCTAAGCAGGGTTGGCCCCAGTTAGCATTTGAATGGGGCCAACCAGAGAATCCCAGGCTGTTGGCTACATTTGGAAATAAACAAAAACATTCTGGATTAAAGCAAGGTTAAGCCACTTTCTTAATGCTGTCAAAATAACTGCATGGAGGCAGCCAGAATGAAGCTTTTTAAAAATAATAATAATGATAGCTGGATAAAAATGCCAACTCTAGTATAAATATGTGGCTGACTACAACCAACTATAATAAAATAATGCAAGATCATTGCTCAGCTTTGTTACAAAGAATGGAATAAGAAAGGTAGCAACAACGGTGCATTGGAATATCTGCCAGAAATACTACTTGGCTGCAAGAACTGGTGAGAACACAAAGTAGAAGAAGTAATAGAAAATGAAAAAGCCAAACAGCTCTGGGACAGATAAGCATATGCCAAATGACAGACTTAACAATTGCTAAGAAAGACAAAAAAGTCTGGATAGTGGACGTGGCAGTATTTGGAAACAGCAGAACAAAAAAACTGGAGAAAAATCCCAAAATACAAAAAAAAAAAAAAAATTGCAGATCAAAATAGAGGGCTATGGCAAAGCAAAGAAAGTACCAATAGGTGAGTTGGGTGCAAAACATCTGGAACACCACTTGAATGCCATCAGCATTCACAAAATCACCATCAAAATTGCCAATGGCAGATTTATTTGGAGCAGTCTACATCTTGTGATATAAGCTTTAATATTATTAAACAACAATATCTGTCTATCACACTGGGGCTTGGAGAAAAACACAATAGGTGGATAAAAATACCAAATCCACCCAAAGTATCTGACTGACTGTGCATGTATAATAATGTCTATTATTATTGTTGTTGTTGTTTATGTTTAGTAGTTCCATATTGATTCCAAGAAACTTCACTTTCTCCTGCAATCTTCTAGCATAAAATAAAAACTCTTCTTCCAAGGAGGCCATTTTTAACTGCTATATAAAAAACAAGGCTGAACAACTGAATTTATACTGGTGAGCTCTGAAAGCCCAGAACCACACTACCTTATCTTATCTGGTTGACATGTTAATAGAAGGCTTTAGACCTCAGATCATTAGGTCAAGAATGTCCTTTATTTGGAGGCAGTTGTATTATGACAAGAGTTACTAGGCCTGCTTACTTGTTCTCTTACAGAAGACACATTTTAAATTTGAGTTACTTGGAAGAGGCATGTTTATTTGTATCTTTGTGGTACAAATAAACATGCCTCTTCCAAGTAACTCAAATGTAAAGAAGACATATTTTAAATGTGAATTACTTGGAAGAGGCATATTTATTTGTACCACAAAGAAATGGGAGGAAACGAAGAAACTCAGGAAATAAAACTATTACTCTTTTATATATTTTGGTGTTTGCTTTTTTAAACAAAGCTAAAATAGCAATTCCCCACCCCATTAACCTAACACAGATAGTTGTTCTTCTAAAGGGCAGCAGAATATTACTGATCCCGTAAGACAGAAACATTTAACTTGATTCACACCTTCTCTTTAACCTTCTCTAACGGCTGGTCAGGACTCATCAAAGTGGTAACAACTCATTTGTTTAATCATGCTTGCTCACAGTTTTATACTAGAAGTGGCTTCAGCCCTTCCACCCTGCCTGGCAAACTGCACCTCTTTTGTTGTCCCCAACTGTGAAGCAGTCTTGCTGATCACCTTTGCACTTGCTCATCCAAGAAAGATAAGGACTGGAAGCCATCTGATTAACCTAAAGCTATTAATTTTTCCATTTAACCCAGAGCACTATCCGATCCTCAATAACTAGAGTCAGCTCCCCAGGACTCCAGGCACAGTCTTTATCACCTGATGCTTCCTTCCTTCCACCCTTTTCTTTAGCTGACAATTAAAATAAAACCTTTTGCCAAACACTTACACTACTTCCCAAGGTAGGTAAGTAGAGGTAAAGTGGAAAGAAGTTAAATGTGACATATTATGATTTGGATCTGAAAAGATGGCCTAGTGCACACAGCTCCATACCCAGATACCTTTTTGACAACTGTTACAATAGAGATCCTATCCCTCAATTGACAATGCAGCCCAAGGAAGGGATGCCAACAAGCCAGGATGCCAGCAAGCCAGGACAAAGAGGTTACAGACTCCCGCAGGTCATTACATCAGGGGGAACCCTCACCATCTGACCAAAGGAGAAGGGATTTAGTCTTCCAGGGGTGAGGAAAAAGAGGAAACTAAAATCTCTGCCTGTCACACATTCCATCTGAATCCTTCCGGCAAAATTGGAGAATTGGTTCGATCCCCCATCCAAGCGGTTCTTGTCAGTCCGTGCAGCCCAGCCATGAACCCATTTTACCCACCTGGCCCATGGAGGGGGTGGGGTTGGGGGGGCTGCCCAAGCACAGCTTTTCCAGAAACGCCTCCCCCCACCTTCCGAGCCCCCAGCCCCCATTGTTCTGGACAGGGGCCCAAACGCAGCAGAAACCCGGCGGCTGGGCCTGACTAAGCCCTGGTTAGTCCGGTCAGGACGAGCCGCCACCCAACCCTGGGGAAAATCGGAGAGCGGCTACGGAACCCCACACTGGGCCCCGACACGGGATAGAGCGCGCGGGAGGAACGTGGGGATGCACACGCGTGTTCGGCAGCCACTATCTCTTCCCGGCCCCCCCGCACTCACAGTCGAGGTGCTTCTTCTTGGGGCCCATGACTTCGTGGGTGGTGGCCTTGCAGACGGCCTTGGCGATGGCCGAGCCGGTGACGCTGTGCTGCGCCGCCGTGATCCGGTCGGTGATCGACTGACCCGACATGACGGCGGCGGCGGCGGCGTTCCCTTCCCAGCTCGGCTCCGGCGGCCCCTCAGCAGCGGAGGACTTCCCCGACGGTGCAGGGCAGCAGCAGCAGCAGGAGGAGGAGGAGCGGCGGCGGCGGCAGGCAGGCCGCGGGGCGGAGCGCCGCCAAGCCCGGCCCAGCCGCCGTGCAGCCCAGGCTGAGCCGACGGATGGCCCTGTCCGCTTCCCTCCGGCCTCTCTCCTTCTCCTTCTCTCTCTCTCTTCTCTCGCGGGCAACGACGTCGACGCGGCTCCCGGCCGGCCAGACCTCCGCCCCGTCCGGCCTGTCGGCGCCGCCGCCGCCGCTGCCTCCTCACCTCAGAGGCCCGCGCCCGCGCCAGACAAAATGGCGGCACGTCATGTGACCGGCGGGCCGCGACGCCTCAGGCCGCTGGCCACGCCCCCACGCTCGCCTGGCCGGCCACGCCCCCCCCCCGCGCGCCCCAAGGGGGCGGGGCCAGGCGCTCGCTTTGCGGGGCCTGGCGCTCGCCTGCGGGGTTGGATCGGGCGATGCTGGCAGCCGCGCCGAGACCCGGGACGGGCTTTGGGCGTCCCCGCAGCCTCGGAGGAGGCGGGGCGGCGCGCAGCTTGGGCTGGGCTGCTGCAAAACTCCCGAGCCGGGCGAGTCTCCGGCTCTTGAATCTGGGTAGCCAGGCCGGCGGGGGTGCTCGGTGGGCGGCTGCCTGGCTTCGCCCCTGCCACGGGGAAGGAAAGGGTGGGTGGGTGGGTGGCTGCTTTGCTGGCGGGGATGGGCTGACTCTTCTGGGCGGCTGCATTTGCACCACCGATTGGAGGAGATGAAGGCAGCCGGCCTTTGTTGGGCGATCTGTTTATGTGCCTGGATTCAAAAGAGCTCCTTTTGGAAAAAGTGCAATAGATTTCACGTCGCAAAATGGAAAGACCGCAGCAACGCCGAGGGAAGGGAAAAGATCCCCCCCCTTCCACGAATGCAATCGGGGGAAGGCTTTCCCCCAGCAGCGGGGAGGTGGGCTTTGGAGAAGGGTCCTTAAGACGGCCTGGGTTCCAGCTGCGCTCCCCTGGGGGGGGGGGGGGGCGCAAAACCTGCCCTGCTAAAATAGCGCCTGTGCATTCAAGCAAGGTCTGTGGGGTGTGAAATGCAGTTGAGTATGCTAATGAAGGTGAAACGATCTGGTATTTCACCTTGTAGCTGCTGGAAAAAGGGATTAACGATCATTAGTGACATTAACAATGCTGACCGTCTCCCGTAGGATCTGCCTGGCTGATCCAATCTGGCAGTCAGTCGCCTGGCCTTCGGCAAAGGAGTGAAAATGTGGCTCTGCGGCTTCGTGGGGAGCTCAGAAGAACCACCCTGTGGGGCTGGTTAGCATCCTGAAGGCAGCTCCCAGCCTTTTAATTAACTTGTAAGGATGAATTTTTAACTGTCCTTGCCTCTTATGTGCAGATTTTATGTGAGCAAGATGGGCAGATTCTAAATTAGACAGAGTAGAGTAGAGTAGAGTAGAGTAGAGTAGAGTAGAGTAGAGTAGAATAGAATAGAATAGAATAGAATAGAATAGAATAGAATAGAATAGAATAGAATAGAATAGAATAGGTTTGTCATTTTGAAATGTACACTAATCAGCATACATTAAATGAAATTTCGTTGCATACAGCTCTCAAATGGTCGCCACCTCCAATATACACTACATTAACTTGGCAAAATAAACTTATGCAAAATTATGCATTATACACACATATATGACAAAGAAAAACATCACAGTCTAGTTTGGATGTATACATGTACATAGCGAGAAAAAAGCATCTTGCAAGCTTACCAGATGAATGGCATAGGGAATGAAGATAGATAGATAGATAGATAGATAGATAGATAGATAGATAGATAGATAGATATGGAGGCATGATCACTCAGTTGTTAAAGATGCTGAGCCATTTTGTCAGCTGAAAGCTGATAGCTGGGTTCAGTATCCAAACATCATGCAACAGAAAGCATGCAAGTGCGAGTAGATAAATAGTACCACTTTGGTGGGAAAGTAACAGCATGCTATGCAGCTCAGCATAAATTCATGCTGGCTACATAACCATGGAAGTGTCCTCGGATATTGCTAGCTCCCTTCAGCCAGTGTTGGTATTCAGCCGTTTGTATCCGGTTCGCACGAACTGGTAGCGGCGGCTGCGGGAGGCTCTGCCCATCCACCCAGACATCATCACATCCTGTTTTTGATGCTCTGCGCATGCGTGGAAGGTCCTGTGCATGCGCAAAGGTGGCACGTGGAGTGAAGCAAGTTTGCGTGCACGCTGACATTTGCGAACCTGTAGTGAAGCTAAGTGAATACCACCCCTACCTTCAGCTAAGAAACCGAGATGAACACCGCCCCCTAGACTCAGACACAACTGGACAGGAGAAACCTTTACCCTTAATTTTAGACTTAGATGGATGGATGGTGATGGATCGATGGGTGGATGGATGAGGGGTCCTTGGTGCTCTGTGAGTTTGGTTGTTTACTTGCAGACGTTTCATGACCCGAACTAGGTAACATCATCAGTGCTAGTAAGGATTAAGTAGATAAGGCAGTATATAGATAAACTATTGGCTCAAACACAGTAAATTGGAGAAACCTGTTGCTGGCCATCCATGTGAACCTCAGTACAGTACAGTGAATTCAGCTTCATCCCATTTGGTTTTGGCTCCTGTGCAAGGACGGGTTATTGGTGACCGTGCTAGTGCCAATCGCCTACAAATGCTTGTATTGAGAATACAATGAGAGCTTTGACCAGGCTTCCAGACTCCCAACTGCATCTGGAAAAAGCTGACTTCAGTACACCCTGAGCAAGAATAGGATCTTTTTGTTTGGTTGTGAAACTGTTCATCAGAGTCCTCAGCCATGAAGCAAAACAAAAGACAAAAAACAAAAACAAAACCCTTTTCAATTTAAAGTCGGAGAGAGGCTGACCATTACCCCTTTGGAGAGCGATTTAAAATGTAATGTTTTAGGGCCAAGGTTAGACAACATCAGGGGATAGAAAAAGCAGTTTCATTTGCAGTTTGTTTGTTTTTTTAAAGAACATATTCCTAGGTATATTTCCACCTAATTTGGCTGGAGTTTAATGATAACAGTAACAATTTTGGTGTAAAACTGGATGAAAAAATGTCAATTTTCACAAGATTTTCGATAGATAGATAGATAGATACATAGATAGATAGATACATAGATAGATACATAGATAGATACATAGATAGATACATAGATAGATACTGGTAGATACATAAACAAACTGTTGGCTAAGGTCAGCTCAGCTTTGAAATTGGTTGTCAACTGAACCATGAATGGTTAACCATTGAAAGCTCTAAGTCTGGAGAAGGCGAGAAAGAAGAAAATTAATTGTAGACTGGTGCAAGAAATTCTAGTCACATGCAGCTTACTGAGGAAAAAAGAACCCAGAACACCTTGCTGATTTTCTCAACAAGTACCAAATTATAATTATAATTATTAACTGGACCAGAGGGAAAATCTTGGAAATCAGGGTGTTTCCTCAGAAATATATATTATCATCACAGATGATGAGAGCTACCAAACTGAGGATGTTATTCAAACCAGAATCTGGTTAAGCTCTGACTTCCTAGTGCGCTTTTGAGCTGTGGCTTTCATCTGCCCAAATTTTGATCAGATCTAATGCTGTTTAGCTTTCTTCAAATCACCAGGGTTAGCTAGATACTGCCACCTGCTGTGACTCTATGCTGAGTAATTGCTGCCCAAACAACATATAGTTTCATAATTCTCTGCATATATCGTGTGCTTTACTGTATGGTCTACGATGGTTGGCCACTAACTTACAAGTAAGTCAACTTCAGGGACAATCTTGGTGACACTTACAATTTAGAGCAAATTGTGTTCTTCAGCTGATATTCTCAACAGTAGTTTCACAAGCACAAGTAAAGCTTAGCTGTGCAGCTGTTTGTAGGGAGGTAATAGGAACACGCTTCTCTGTCCAGATCAAGTAATTCCAGAACTTATTGCAAGGACCTATACAAAATATAACTTGTTTCCACTCCTAAAAGAGAACATTTATCTGATGCACATACAACGGCTGATTTCATGGCTAATGCACTCGGTTGCCTTGTATCATGGGTCAACCAATGTCTGAGCAAGGATGTTATGCAACAATTGCTTTTGTCATTTGCAGAATTTTAAGTGGCCCCCAGAAACCATTTGTTCATAATCCTCACTTTCTCACTGTTTCCTTTGTTTCTTACCACAAAAGAGAAATTGATGAGAGAACTGCCAATGCCTTTTTTTAAAATCTAGCATTAATTTTTTCAAGGTTATCATATCATGAATATGTTGGAATATTCAAATTTGTATTTCTGTTGTGTCTCTTCTTTCTTTTGCAGTAATTATGTGTGGCTGAAGTGTCTTCCCCAACATACTGTTCTTTTAGTAACCACATAATAAAATGTGTATCTTTTTTTATTTCAAAAGGATGTGTGAACTAGCAGCATTCTCTAAATTTTACATTAAAGTGCTACCTTTATCATCTCTGGACACAGCAATAAAACAGGGTCTTCCAAAACAAATTGGTTGTTTCTTATGGAGGACACAATGGACAGCACTGCTTTAATTTACAGCATTTTCTTAGAGCTACATGGAGAAGTAGGGAGAAAGCTAATAAAAATAAAAAATCACTCATTTTCCTGAACTATGCCGTTCTTAAAAGGGCCTTTTCTGAGCAGTAAACCTAGAAGAATGGAACAATGGTTTATTTCCATTGCTTATTAATAACAGGCATATGATACATAGTGGTTAAGGCACCAGGCTAGAAACTGGGAGACTCTGAATTCTAGTCCCACCTTATGCATAAAGCCAGCTGTGTGATTTTGGGCCAGCCGATTTTTCTCAGCAGTAGGAAGGAAGCAATGACCCTTGACCACTTCTGAAATTTCTTGCCAAGAAACCTGTAGGGATTGTCCAGGCAGTCTCTGACAACTGTACCAGAGAATCTTAATCCTAAGTACATTGTAGCCACTGGAGGTATGAAAAACAAGATATTTCCCTACATTCCTTCCATTAATATTTAATTGAAATGTTCTTGATGGTAGGTGGACAAAATTACAATTATTTACCTTCTATCAAATGAAATAAGAACGATAAAAAATGCAGATGTTTTCCTTGTGATAATGCTTCCAATATGAAAGGATGACTAGGGTGGAGCCAGGAATGAAATGGATGTTGTGAACCCAGTGAGCAAAATACAACTCGGGGCCACTTTCACCATTTATTTATTTATTTATTGGTTCAATTTATATGCCACCCTTCTCCAGAGACTCAGGGCGGCTTACAATGTGTTAAGCAATAGCCTTCATACTTTTGTATATACCTGCTTAGTAGGGCTTTCGGGGACCCCCAAGCAGTGTTCTTTTTTATACAAAGTCAGCTTATTGCCCCCACAATCCGAGTCCTTATTTTACCTACCTCGGAAGGATGGGAGGCTGAGACAACCTTGAGCCTGGTGAGATTTGAACTTGCAGTAACTGCAGGCAGCTGGTGTTACTTAACAGCACTTTAGTCCGCTGCACCACCAAGGCTCTATAGTTTGACTCTATGTAAGCTGTATGAAACTTGTAAACACACATATTTTATCTATTTATTAGGTTTATAGCCTGATTTTTGTCTGGCCATCCGATGGTCTTATGGGGGATCAGACTTCATCTTCCTTTTATTCCAACAATCACCATGTTGGGATCAGAGAGAATGACTGCCCAAGAAGGACATGTGGAGTTACTTCCAAGTAGTTTATTGTTGTCTGAAGGTTGAATCATGGCAATTGGATGTATAAGTCTAGTTGCCATGACTCAACCTCCAGACAACTTTACTTGGATGACTGACTCTTCAACATATTTGCCTTTGCAATAGTGGTGAATATCTGTAGCTCAGGTGTAGGATGAGGGTGGAGGTTCGTTCCCCGAGCTTGTGGGTTGGTTTCTGAACATTTCATTACAAGCTAGGTAACCTCTTCAGTACAGTTTAGACTAGAGTTAGCCTAAACTCTACTGAAGATGTTACCTAGCCTGATAACAAAATGTTTATAAACCAACCCAGAAGCTTGGAAAATGAACCTTAACCCTAATATTTGTCTTTAATCTTGTTCACCTACAGACAGAATCTTGCCAGGCCAAAGCAACTATCCGCATAACTATATAGTGTATTCTCTGTGAATTGCTACGAATTGCTAGAAATTGCTAGCCTTTGCCCTCTTCCTGCCTACCAGACATTCCAAGCTCTGCAGCTTCTTTTCCCTCAGGCAGATAGCCCCTCCCACCTGGGAATCCAGATTACATTCTACCACACCAAAGTCACTTAGGGAGCTCCCACAATTGAGAGTGAACTTGATTTGAGTCTCCCACTCCTGGTCCATCACCTTGACCAATTACATGGCACTGTTCTTGGGATCTTCGCAGTTTTTGTGATGATGATCATATTACAGGCATATTGTTCTGTTCTCTGGGATTAACTAACATGGATCTGTTAGTTATTTGGTTTGCTTCCCTACCTCTCATTGTGCAAAGAAAAAGGAAGTGAACATTTCAGCAGGCAGCAGTTGAGCAATTGTATTGCTAAACCTTAACCAGAGCAGAAGTCGGCTGAAGACATCTTGACTTGGCTGCTGAGTTAGATCCTGATTGCAGCATTATTTGCTGAAGACACATAGTTGAGACAAAACATATTTTGCGGTTTGTTTTCCCTCCCCTTCAAGTCAACAAGTGCAACTTTTTAAAGACACTTCAGAACTCCCTCCTCAAGTACAAATGATGAACAAGTCCAAATGCATTATTTCTTGATCTGCTCTGGGATATGGCAGTCTTTCCTGTCTGCCTCTGATGATGTTTATTTCCTACCTGGTCTCTAGTCTTTCCTGTTGGGCAGAAACATGCAAAATGATATTTTAGGCTCACAGATGATCCCTAAAAGTTTTGAGTGCAATCCCTAGAAAGAGCCAGAAGCATTGGTTGGTTTCAAATTTTTTTTACTACCAGTTCTGTGGGTGTGGCTTGGTGGGTGTGGCATGGCTTGGTGGGCGTGCCAAGGGAAGGATACTGTAAAATCTCCAATCCAGGGGAAGGTTACTGCAAAATCCCCATTTCCTCCCGATCAGCTGGGACTTGGGAGGCAGAGAATAGATGGGGGCGGGCCAGTCAGAATTTTTACTACTGGTTTTCCAAACTACTCAAAATTTCCGCTACTGGTTTTCCAGAACTGGTCAGAACCTGCTGAAACCCACCTCTCACCAGAAGTAATAAACAAGTTGTATTTGCTAATGCAATAAGAGGAGGAAATGAGCCTTGGTGGCACAGCAGACTAAAGTGCTGTTAACTAGCACCAGCTGCCTGCAATTACTGCGAGTTCAAATCTCACCAGGCTCAAGGTTGACTCAGCCTTCCATCCTTCCGAGGTAGGTAAAATGAGGACCCGGATTGTGGGGGAAATAAACTGACTTTGTATAAAAAAGAACACCGCTTAGGCGGGGTCGAAAGCCCTACTAAGCAGATATATACAAAAGTGTGAAGGCTATTGCTTAACGCATTGTAAGCCGCCCTGAGTCTCCAGAGAAGGGTGGCATATAAATTGAACCAATAAATAAATAAATAAAATAACAGAATAACAATAAGCAGGAAATTATACCAGGGGTGTCAAACTCGATTTCATTGAGGGTTGCATCAGGGTAGTTTGACGTTGGGTGGCTGGGTGGGCATGGCCAAGGTGGGCATGGCCAAGGTGGGCATGGCCAGCTCAACGTCATTCATGTGGGGGCACCTCTGGGCGCCCAAGTGCTCTGCCAGCGAAATTGGGCTCCTGAGCTCTGTTTTCGGCTGCGATGGCCTCCTGCAACCCTCTGCCAGCTAAAAAGGAGCTTTGCGGCGGGGGCGGGGGGCAGCTCCATTTTCGCTGGCAGAGGCACCATGGGTCAATCCTTCGCTGTTTCCAGGGCAGCCCTGTGGGCCAGATCTAAGCACCCCATGGGTCATATCCGGCCCACGGGCCTTGAGTTTGACACCCCTGCACATTACAATTCCGGACAAATGGCTTCACTGGTTAATTGTTCTCACTCTCAGGAAATTCCTCCTTAGTCCTAGGTTGGTTCTCTCCTTGATTGCTAAATAAATAACAACAAGTTATGGTTTGGCATTATTGTGAAATCTGTCATTCTTTTATAAACCATGGTTTATGGCTGAGTTTGTAGTGTGACTCCTACTAATTTTTGCACAACAGTCCCTCTTTTAATTACAGTTTAGTTCAATATGTGCACTAGGTTATATCTGGTTTCGTGGATTTCATGTATTTGTTTTTGGGATTTATCTATTGCTTCAGGCTTGGCCGTTCAAACTAAGCAATAATGTGGTTTCTTTGGTTTCATTTAGTGAGTCTATGAGCCTAGCCACTGCAGATGGGATGGGTAACTCCAGCCAGTTTTGCTTATTCAATAAACCACATAGCCATAAAGTGTGCTTCCTGATTGGACTTGGCCATGGCTCTTCCTAATCATTGTGAAACAACTCAACCACAACTTCACAATCAGATCAAAGGAAGTGTACAGAAAAAGCATGAAGGCAACGCCTTCCCTACCTGTTCTCTCCAGCATAGGCTTCAGAGAAAGCTCTTAATCCCTGTGATAAACACAATGTTCACATTGCCAACATTTTTTACATTTCAGAGTACCCTTTTCTGGACATTAGTTATAAACTGGGCAAAGATTTATTTTTTTGCCTTGTGTAACAGAATAACAGAGTCGGAAGGGACCTTGGAGGTCTTCTAGTCCAAATCACTGCTCGAGCAGGAGACCCTATACCATTCCAGTCAAGTGGCTCTCCAGTCTCTTCTTAAAAACCTCCAGTGGTGGAGCATTCACAACTTCTGGAGACAAGCCTTCGAAAGAGCCGAGGTGGCGCAGTGGTTAGAGTGCAGTACTGCAGCTACTTCAGCTGACTGCTAGTTCAGCAGATCAGCAGATCAAATCTCACCAGCTCAAGGTTGACTCAGCCTTCCATCTTTCCAAGGTGGGTAAAATGAGGACCCAGATTGTTGGGGGCAATATGCTAATGCTAATGCAATATGCTATATGCTAACTTTGTAAACCGCTTAGAGAGGGCTGTAAAGCACTATGAAGCGGTATAGAAGTCTAAATAAATAAATTTTAAAAAAGCCGTTTCGCTGATCAATTCTTTTCTGTCAAGAAATGTCTCCTAGATCTAGATTAGATCTCTCCTTAATAATTTTCCATCTGTTACTTCTTGTCCTGCCTCAGGTGCTTTGGAGAATAGGTGCCAATGTTCCAACTGACAAACCCAATCAAAGCAGGCAGTCGAGACAATCCAATCTCTTAATGCAAAGCTTTATTGAGTACATCGTTTCAGCACTGATGAAGTCAAAACCAGATCTAGCTAATTCCTGCACAAACCCATATAACCAAAGTATAGGATTCTTTCTACCCCTCCCATTAGTGCAGATCACATTGTCCAATTAAGTCTCATTGTATTGTTATGAGAAAAGTGCTGAAGGTTCTCACGGCTGTCTTCTTGATGTCTGGAGCCTACATTCCATCTCCCCCTTCCCTCCCCCCGGTTTGTTGGCAAGCTGAGAAGCGATAACGGTTGCAACAACAAAAGCGTACTTCAAAACTTGTCAGTGGCCTGTTTGCTTAGCATCGTTGTTGACTCTCTGTCTGTCTAACAACCCTTCAAATATTGGAAGACTGCTTGCATGTCATCTCTAGTCCTACTTTTCATTAGACTAGACAAACCCACTTCCGTAATCATTCATCATGTTCCCTAATAATCTTCATTAGCCTCCAGTTCCCTAATAATCTTTCTCACTTTTCTCTGCAGAAATGATTAAGGGGCTGGAGGCTAAAACATAAAACATCTAGGAGTGGCTAACCAAGAGGAAGTCCCAATTTGATTCAGTGGTCAGTTAAGGTTACAATGAATGATTAGCACTTGAGTGCTAATAGTTGTGTATTGAGTACTCATAGTTGTGCTTTATTATTTATAATACTTTGGTAAGACCACACTTAGAATACTACAGCCAGCTTTTGTCACCACAATGTAAAAAAAAGAACATTTCAGGAATTGGGCATGTCTAGCTTAATAAAAAGAGGATTAGGGGTGACTTGATAGCAGTGTTTCAATATCTAAGGGGCTGCCACAAAGAAGAGGGAGTCAACCTATTCTCCAAAGCACCTGAAGGTAGGACAAGAAGCAATGGATGGAAACTAATCAAGGAGAGAACCAACCTAAATTTAAGGAGAATTTTTCTGACAGAACAATTAATCAGTGGAACAACTTGCCTTCAGAAGTTGTGAATGCTCCAACACTGAAAGTTTTTAAGAAGAGATTGGACAACCATTTGTCTGAAATGATATAGGACTTCCTGCCTGAGCACGGGGTGAGACTAGACCTCAAAGTCCTTCCAACTCTGTTATTCTGTCTGTTATTCCCTAACTTGAAGGATCAATGATGAGCTAATAAAACAGTCAACATCTGTCAGACAACAACCGTTGTAGATAACAATCAGTAGCTATTTCGTACAATCTGAAGTAGCTGTAATGGGAGATAATTCAGAATATAATTAATAACCGAAAGGGGATGATACCAGAAATTCAGGTAGCCCAATGGGACCAGCAGGGTCAACTTTAGGTCCTTGTTAAGAACAACAAAGGCAAGAAAGTAATTTCAGTGATCATTATATCCTGCTTAAATTTTCTTCCAAATGGGATGACTCTCTTCACATATTGCCTACTATCAGAGTTGTTCTCTTTACTAAATGTGCAGCCAGATCATTTCTCTTGTCCTCTTCCTTCCTCATTCCATAATATGCCAACAATTCTACTTTCCTGATCTACAAAGCAAAATGTACATCAGAAAAAAGAAAATAAAAGAAAACTTGCTTGACTGGTTAAAATAAATACCCTGAGCCCATGCAGCTTTGTTCTCTTTTTTATGGCATGAATGTTAAAGGAAACATTAACACACACACACAAAAAGCGTATCATTGAAAGTTTTGCTAGCAGCCTCCGATTACTGAATAGAGCCGAATGTTTCACTGTTCTTTATTCTTGAGCTTTCAGAGATAGATTGAGATACGAGAACTCTCAAACTGCATCTGAAAATTTAAATACAGCATGGGTAGTTCTCGACTTACAACCACAATTAAGGCCAACATTTCTAAGCAAATGAGCCATGCTACATTTTAGGATCTTTTTGCCCCAGTTGTTAAGTAAATCACTGCAGTTATTAAGTGAATCCTGTGGTTATGAATCCCACTCCAATATTTCTTTGCTTTGTTACATGTCTACCATAAGTGATAAAAGATCCCCTCTCTACTTTTGCATTTCCAACATTCTTTTGAAATACTTTTATACATTTTTGACATCATCTTACAGTAATTTTCCTTTAAATTGTAATTTAGTGTAAATTTTAAACCTTTCATCCACGTAGTCTCCCATTGTACATTATGCCCAAAGTTCCGTGCCCACTGAGCCATGCAGTGCTTCATATAGTCATTCTCTAAATTCAAACTCAATAAGAATTTATAGACCTCGGCGATAATAGGTTCATCACTACCCCACAGTAGGATTTCCAATTCATTTTTCACAAAATCAAACCCGTAACTGTTTTTGATCTAAATAATTCTTTCAACTGCAAATATGTAAACCAGTGGCAGACACGTCCTTCTGATTCTAACTCCTCTTTAGAACTTAAGGATAAGCCGCAAATAGTGATGCTGCAACCATGCCAGTTGCCAAGCACCTGTATTTTGATCACTTGACCACGGAATTGCTGCCAATGGTCATAAGTGTGAGAACCAGTCATGGCACCCAACAACTGCTAGAAATGAGCTACTTTTCCTCTTATGTGTCCAGAAAAACACACATGGAAGACATTTGATTTCCTATCATACACCTCGCTTCTTAATGAATTTCTAACACCGGTTTGTGCAGTGCATTTCAATTGATGTCTTCAACTTATGACCATTATTGGGATCAGAATTGTTACTAAGCAAGGCAGTTTTTACGTGAGCTGCACCAAATTTTACCACCTTTGTTGCCATGGTTATTAAGCGAATCACTGCAGCTGTTAAATGACTCGGGTGGTTGTTTAATGAATCCGGCTTCCCCCATTAACTTTGCTTGTGGGAAATCAGATGGGGAGGTTGCAAATGGCAAGCACTTTATTCTGATATGCTGCAACCATCATGTCTATAGAGATCCTCAGTTATCCAGGTCAAGGTTGCCCCACAGATGCTTTTTCAAGGGGCAACTGGATTTTCTTGAAGGCTCCACACCCATTTGCACTATTCAGGTGGCCCTGAGAACATAGACTAACCTCCAAGTGGCCTCAATGACTCCCTAAAAGAATGCAAATGACCAGCTGTCTGCAGGGAGTATAAATCCTTCCATTCACCACCATCCAGTCAGAGCTGAAATAGCTTCTTTGGATGAGAAGTGAAACATCTTCAAAGAAAAACCAAGGAATTCCAGTTGCCTCCTTTGGGACAACCATGACCTGGATGACTGAGAATTTCCATACACATTTAGCTATGCACTGTGGGATGACCACCCTTTGATTGGTGGGAGAGTATGAATGAATTTCCAGAACTCATTGCAGACTACAGGAACCATTTGTGCTTCAATTTGAGATGCAGACAACACAGACTATCCCCAACAGCCTGTGCCTGTCTTCAACAGTGAAGGGACACAGGGCAGAAATCATCCTGCAGAAAGCACAACTCCACAACACAGTCCTTGCAGCAGTTCCAAGAAGGCTCCACACCCATTTGCACCACTCAGGTGACTCTGAGGACATAGACAAACCTCCAGGTGGCCTCAATGACTTTCTAAAAGAATGCAAATGACCAGATGACTGCAGGGAGTATCAATCCTTCCATTCCCCACCATCCAGTCAGAGCTGAAGAAGCTTCTTGGATGAAAAGCGAAACATCTTCAAAGAAAAACAAGAAAGTCCAATTGCCTCTTGAAAAAGCAACTTTGGGACTACAACCATCATAAATACATGACAGTTTCCATCACCCAAATTTTGATCATGTGACTGTGGGATGCTGGGATGGTTGTAAGCATGAGGACCAATTGTGAGTCCTTTTTTTCAGTGCCATTGTTACTTTGAACAGTTGCTATATGATTGGTTGCGGTTCAAGGACTTGCCCCAATGTCTGACCAGCTAGTCCTCCATACCACATTGTTTCTGAAGTTGGAAGTTCAGACGTACATAGTAGTAAGAAGAGTGTGTTCTATTGGATGTCACCAAGATCCATGTAAATCAGTGGTGAAATCCAAATTTTTTTACTACTGGTTCTGTGGGGGTGGTGTAGCTTGGTAGGCATGGCTTGGTAGGCGTGGCAGGGAAAGGATATTGCAAAATCTCCATTCCCACCCCACTCCAGGCGAAGGATGCTGCAAAATTCCCATTCCCTCCCCACTCCTGGGGGAAGGATATTGCAAAATCTCCATTCCCACCCAACTCTGGGCCAGCCAGAAGTAGTATTTGCCGGTTCTCCATACTATTCAAAATTTCCACTATCGGTTCTCCAGAACCTGCTGGATTTCACCCCTGATGTAAACCATCCTATGTGGGGTGAATTCACCTTAGCACTTACCTCTTGAGGGCACAGAATAGGGGTCAGTAGATCTAGTCTAGAACTAGGCAGACAGGTATCCTTAGTAGAACAATGCTTCCAAGAGTCTTCCTTTGGTGTCCACCAGCCTCCTTGTCACATTTTGGGAATAACCTGTTTTCCTGCAGCTTCTATTTTATGTCAGCCCTTCAAGGTGAGGAAGTGGGCTCCACAAATTCATTCAGAACTAACCTTTATTGATGTAGGCTATAGTAATGGAATCTTGTTTTGACTTAAGTTTCCCCTGCCCTTATATCTCAAAGAATTAGAAGGGAGGCAATCTCGCACATTTTATTTCCTAAGGTTAATGCACACTTTTGTTTTCATAACTACTTCTGCATATTTTCTCCGAGGATATCTTTGTGACACTCTGTATGTTATATCACTAGCCATTATGGACTCAATAAATTCCAAATAATGACACTGAGTCCATCTTAATCTTGTGTATTTTAGTCTAGTCCATTGGTTCAGTAGCTCAATAAATAGGTTTTGCTTAATACCTGAAAAGAATCAATTGACTGAATTTTCACATTAAATGATTTAATTGGCAATAGCCATCTTTTCCACTCAAGTCCTTCTCCAGATGTGCCAGGTCTTGTCTCCCGTTTCTGAAAATTGAAATCTAGCACATCTGGAGGGTGCCAGATTAAAGATGCATCAATACATGTCAATATGAAGAATTTTTATGTATGTAACGATAAGACCAGCAGAAAAGGATAGCTTTCTCCTGAAGGAAGATGCAGATATTAGCAACATTTTCACTGTTTCATTTTCAGCCTGCAACTCAACCATTGCAAGCAAAGGGACAAAAAGAAGCCAAGAATAAACAAGAGCAACCCAAATTTAGACTGTTGCATTAATAACTGCACACTGAAAAGTAAAAGTGGCTGTTGAACCAGAACTCTGATTACATGAGAGAGGGGAAGGGAGAGGAGAGGAGAGAAATTCAGCAAACTAGCTATTCCCAACAAAATATCAAAGAATTCATATTTTTGTTTATTTGATTAGGGGAACACTAAATCGGAAGCAAATATTTTAATGCTAAATGTTTCAGTCAGGTTCATTCCAAGAATTCTTAGCATTAGTGACACTCAACAAAGGAACAAAATCTCAAGTACTGATCCAGGAATATCTGCCGGGGGGCCCCAAAAAAAATCAAGAGGGAGGTCGCAATGCACATTAAAAAGGGACAAGACTTTCTATACACAATCATAGCCCTCATCGTGATTTTTTTGACCAAAGACTTCCCTGCAGAAATCCAGTAGGATTGCCAACTGGAATCCATAAACTGGCTGGCATTTTCTTCCCTGTAGCACAGACACAGCCTTTTGGTGGTCTCCAAACATGGTGGAGTTAGAAAAATAGCTTAACAGTTTCCCAAAGTTTCTCTTGAAAATGACAACATGGAAGCTTGTGAATGCAGCTTATGTTCAATTTAAGGCAATTCTGCCCAGGTGAGGAGACAATAGCAATAGTGCTTAGACTTATATACCGCTTCATAGTTTTATCGCTGTCTTTAAGCAGTTTACAGAGTCAGCATATTGCCCCCAACAATCTGGGTCCTCATTTTACCGACCTTGGAAGGATGGAAGGCTGAGTCAACCTTAAGCCGGTCGGGACTGAACTCCACATAGCTGGCCGAGTTTGCCTGCAAAACTGCATTCCTAACCACTGCGCCACCAGGGCTCTTACAAACAAAGAGACAAACAAAGGGATGGATTTTACTCTCCGAAGATGAGTTCCACTGGCAAAAAGAAGTGATATATTTACACTCTTGGATTTAGTCAAGAAAATGGCAAACATTTTATATCAAAAAACCTAAACCTTCCCCTCCCACCAAAGTTACTTTCCCTAACTTCTAATATTTAGCCCTTATTTTCCTAGCATCGATCAGTACCAGCTGCTATAATAGATCTAGCTTCTGTTAAGTAGCCAGGATGTAGAAAAAAACAGTCACAAGTAACTACAGTGTTTTAATGTTGACACTGCGAGGCTTTTGTTCCTGTTAATGTCCAAAGAAGCCAAGTTCAGGTCTTAAAATGGGTACCATTCAGATCCTCACTGGAAGAAGTAATGAAGGAAATGACTAAAGGATGCTATTTTGATCAACCACACCCCAGTCTTTTTATGGATGATCCACTTCTTCCATGACTCCATCCTCACAGCACGAGGAAAGCAGCCATCAGATGTCTTCTTCTGCTCTGCAGTCTCTGCTCCATTATTCAAATGACCTGATTTCGGTGTGCAAAAATAAAAATAAAAAACCAAGCTAACCAAGGAACCAATCCATGCCTTCTCCTCTTCACACTTTGGATTGCCTCTCATCTGTCCATTCCTGTTTCGTATTTTGCAGAGCTTGAGTTCTTTGCTCGTCTACCTGAACGTAGTCCACACGTTGTTCTTCAGAGAGGAAAGGTTTCTGCAGAATGAAGGCAATAAAACGTAAATATAAGGATCTAGGAAAATGCTAGGGTTACATCACTTATCCTCTTATCAGACAGGAAAGCCTAGGTTCACATATGAAGGTCCAATTATACTGATTTATTATTACTCATGCCTATGTATAGGAATCTTCTCAACTAACAGCACCTGCTTGGAGTTAGTTACTGGTGTAAGGTTTTTTTTTTTTAATTTGATCTATATGCCACCGTTCTCCGGAGACTCAGGGCGGCTTACAATGTGCTAACGGTAGCCTTTAAGGCTATTAAGTGAAGTTGGACTTCGTTTGTGGCTACACAGGGATTCTAGGCTGATTCCTCTTTTAACTCCACCCCCAGGTTCTGCCACTCATTCTCCGACATCTCTCTCTTCTTTCACATCCTTAGTGGCTTCTCCCCACCCAGCTTGAAGACGAGGAGGACATAAATTGGAAAGAGGAACAATCACATTTCAACTTGTCCCGATTTGTCATCTTGTCCTTCAGTCCAGAACAAATCAAGGGAATCCGTGAACTGGAGATTCATGGAAAACATTTGGCTTTAGATGAAAGAAAATGTAATCCCCCACATATGTGCTTTGATGGGTCAAGGTCAGAACGAATTTCTACTCCAGAGAGTTTCATCTAAGATATGCTCCGTTCTGGGTGCATAAACCAAATAGAAAGATAGCTACTTCCTCCTGTGGAAATTGCTATTAGGATGGAGAAATTTATTCTGGCTTTCTACAATTTTTGCATTTTTTACAGACAACTTTATTTTTTTATGATTTCCAACCCATTTTGAATTATTTCTGCTTAGAAGTCTGCATTTACATTTTCATATACTGTATGCATACATACACACACACACACAAAAAAAACCATGCATATTTTACATGCAATCTGTCCCAACATACATTCATGGATTTGGGAAGCATTTCAACCCAATATGTATTTTCTTTATTTCACAAAATGCATTTAGGAGAATTCTACTGCAACCTAACCAGTTCAAGAATTAGAGGAGGACCAGACAAGTGTTTTCCTTACTCCCTCCCTCCCTCCAGTCCTACCTTCTGTACAGGAGACGGAGAAGCAGAATTAAAATCCAGTGCTAAGTAGTCAAGGTTAAACTTCTTTGGCGATTGGAAATCTCCATTATATGGAGATGTTGCTTGCTGGTGCTCCTAATAATAACAACAATGACAACAACATCAACAAATTAAATATATCTAAAAGAAGCATATAATGGATCTGACTAGGTGGCTCAGTGGCTAAGACATTGAGCTTGTTTATCAGAAACATTGGCAGTTCAGCAGTTCAAATCCCTAGTACAGGTCTCCTGTGTGAGCAGGGGGTTGGATTAGATGACCTCCAAGGTACCTTCCAACTCTGTTACTGTTATTTATAGAAAAAGCAGTAAAGATTAAGAGTAGATAAACAGGACCTCCTTTGTTGTCACAGTTCAGTCCATTCTTCAGAACTACATTACCTGAAGGAACATCTACTCGGTATGTATCTAGCTAGTTTAAGATCTTTTAAAGAGCCCTCCTTCAGTTCTACACACCAAAGTTGAGGTGGGTCCTATTAAGGGAAGGTGTTCCCCCCCCCCCCACTCTGGTAACACCCCTTTATGGAATGCCCTCTCCAAACTTACCTTGGCATCATTTTGGCACCAGGTGAAGACCTTGCCATTTTTCCAGGCATTTCAATTTCGATTTCGAATTGTATTTTAATTTGTAATGTTTTGGCTTCCAAATGTCCATCTTGCTACTGCCTGCCTAGTATGGGGTCCTTGTCTTGAAGGATATTTTTAGTGGGTTTCATTGTAAACTGCCCAGAGAACTTCAGGTGAGACCCTTTCTCAGCCCCCATCCCTTCTTCAGACTTCAGACTGCGTTTCTCTGACTTTGGTTGCAGCTCTTCCTCCTGTCTTCCAAGGTCATTTTCACAGACTGTGACAGAAACTGGGTTCTGTCGGGTGCAAGAACTCGGGAACCTGGGTTGTTCAAATGAGTACACTACTACTAACTATTAGAGAGCTAGCATGGAATAAACTACTAACAGGTTTATTCCATGCTAGCTCGCTACAAGAATACGAACTACTAACAAGCAAAGCAAATTGGGACCAGATAAGAGTCCATGGAATTCAAGGTAGGTTGGATTTAGATCTCTTGTGGGCATGGAGGGACTCAAGACTGATGATATGCTTGATCTCTCCCTCAGGCTCAGTCTGGTCATCGCCTAGAGTTTCTTTGGAATATAAAAAGGCAGTCCTCAATTTACAACCATTTGTTTACTGACAATTCAAAGTTACAACGGCACTGAAAAAAGTGACTTGTGACTGTTTTTCACACGACCTCTGTAACATCCCCACAGTGACATGATCAAAATCCAGGCACTTGGCAACTGACTAATATTTATGATGATTGCAGCATCCCGGGATCATGCAATCACTCTTTGTGACCTTCTGATGAGCAGAGTCAATGGGGGAGCCAGTTCGTTTAACAACCATGTGACTAATTTAACAATTGTAGCAATTCACTCATACAAAACTGAGGCAAGAAGAGTCATAAGATGGGGCAAAACTCTGTCTAGCTTAGCAGCTGAAAGGATGGGCTCAACTGTGGTTGTATGTTGAGGATTACCTGTGCACAGAGTTCACTCTCAACGTGTTGCCTCTTGGAGAGACGGACAGCAGATTAATAAATGCATAAATAATATAGTGTCCCGTGCTTCATTTTATGGCCGTTCATTTTGTGCCCGAAGGCCCCTGATCTGAAGCCTATCTCCACAAAAGCTGATGCTCTATGCAACAATTTTCTTAGTTTTCACGTTGGATTTGAAGGGATAGATCTGATCTAAAAAAGAGTGCAGGATCTATCTTTGCACTCCCCAAATGCCCGGGTGCATCTCTGCTTGATCTTTGTGATCATTTGGATCAGGGCCAGCTACGCCTGTGTGCACAACAGAGGTCTGTAAAACAGGAAAAAGCTTCCCTTATCGCTGTGTCAATTAAGCCTTGTGTTTTTCCAGGGAATTTCTTCAGTAGGGCAAAGGGGCACCCTCACCACACATCCCTCTCTGAGCGGTTCCGTTCATGTCATTTGTCAAAAGGCGAGCAGAGAAGAGCTGCATGAAAATAATTACCATTTGAATGTAACTTCCTTCCTCTTCTCCGGAAACCGAAGCAGCAAATACCCTGGCTGAATTAATGCAGTCTCTTTCTGGAGAGATAAAGCTTGTTCGATTGCTAGAAGGGAGGAAAAAGGGACATCACCGAAAAGCAAACAAAGAAAGACAAGAGGTCAGGGATGACTTTCCCCAGATGCCTTGAAATCCAGCCAAATCCTGACACTGTCCTGGCAGGGAATAAGCCGTCCAGAGCCCAGGAATTTGCATGAGCTACAAAAAGGGAACCATCTCATTAAGATGATCTCTATATATTATTTGTTCCTGCTATTCAATTTGACAATATGTAAAAATTGCCCAGCAGTATAGGAAACCATAATACAAGCATAGACTTGTCCACTAATGTCTAAGGGATAGTAGACATCTTGTCCACGGGCATCTGCAAGGGATACGTGCCTTGCCTTGTAGAGCTAGCAATATTTTTGGGATGGAGATAATTTAATCACTTAGCGCATTGTATCTTAGAGATATTGTATAGCGCATTATCACTTAGAGATAATTTATTGCTTAGCGCATTGTAAGCCGCCCTGAGTCTCCGGAGAAGGGCGGCATATAAATCAAATTTTAAAAAAAATCACAAATGAAGGCGAATAGACGTGTCCCAGGATAATGTTGGAGGATCCAATCTGGGTCGTCACTGGGATCGGAGGTTTTGGACTCGTGCTGGAGCCCATCTTCAGGGAGCTTCTGTCCAGCAGAGTGAAAATGGGCTCCAACATGAGTTCAAAAGCTCAGAAGATAAAACCTCTAGTCCCAGTGACCGACTCAGATTGAATCCTGCATAATTTAATTAGGTACAAGTAGTCCTCAACTTACAACAGTTTACTTGGTGACCGTTCAAAGTTACAACGGCACTGAAAAAGTGACTTATGACTGGTTTTCAAACTTACAACCGTTGCAACGTCCCCATGATCATGTGATCAAAATTCAAATGCTTGGCAACTGGCTCCTATTTATGATGGCTGCAGTGTCCAGGGGTCACATGATCACCTTTTCAAAATCAATGGGGAAGCCAGATTCACTTAGCGACTGTGTTACTAATTGAACAACTGCAGTGATTCATTTAACAACTATGGAAAGGAAGGTCGTAAAATGGGGCAAAACTCACTCAACACATGTCTCACTTAGATTCATATAAATTTTGGACTCATGAGGGATCCTTAGTGCTCTCTGAGCTTGTTTGTTTTCTTGCAGACATTTCATTACGCAAACTGGGTAACATCACCAGTGCTAGTAAGGAGTGTTGTTTGCTGTCAGTTTATATTCTGGTGTCTTGCCTGTCAGTATTGGTTGGGAGTGGTCTTAGAGATTCTTTGAGACCCTAGTTTCAATTGGGATAATGTGATCATCCTAGACCAAGCCAAGTCCAAAAATGCCAGGGCCCGGCATGCTAGAAGCCTGGCTCTCTGACAAATCCACCAGCAATAGACACATAGATATTAACAACATCTATAGACTATGCAAAAGAGACTATCACCCAGCCCAAAAGAGAACAAAAAGACTCCAGCACCTTTCCATCAGTAATGGGCACCCAGATCAGCATAGATTAACTCCAAGGTTAACATCAGACCAATAATCAAATCAACAGTATCCCAATCAAGAAACTGACCAAGAGCCATCAGGAAACATCCCAACCAAAGAATCTCTAAGACCACCCCCACCCACAGTGGAAGGCAAGCCACTAGAATATATAGAACAGCAAATGATGTTTGAGCTTTGAAGCAGCAATGCAGCAATTCATTCACAGTAATTCAAAATTAGGTTTTGTTCTGGCCTTGCTCACTTAATTAATCCAATTAATCATAATTAAACTTAATGAAGAATGAAAAACAGGACTGAAGCAAATCTCAAAACAGCATTCCCCGGACCTAGTAATCATGTTACTACTACTCACAGAAAATGGGTTTCTGTCTGCTCTTCTTATGCTCTTCAACCTGTTGACATTTTAGGTAAGGAAACTGAAATCTCATAAGAGTTCAGCTTTTTTAAAGGCATTTTTAAAAATATCATTTGGGGGATTCTAGGCACCCTTCAAGATGCATTAACCGCGATGGTGGCTGACAACTTTGGGAGTTGCAGTCCTAAGATATTGACAGGACAAGCCGGTAGGATATAAAAATAAGAGCAAACTCCACTCCCTTCTAGTACTGATGATGTTACCTAGTTCGGTAATGAAAAGTCTGCAAGAAAAGCACCAAGCTCAGACAAGGACTCCACAGTTGTTGTCTTCCTCTTCCTCTTCCTCTTCTCCTTCCCCTTCTTTTTCTCCTCCTCTTCTACTCTGCAGACCCCACTCCCTTCTAGCACTGATGTCACTACCTAGCTGGGTAATGAAATGTCCGCAAGAAAAGCACCAAGCTCAAAGAACACCAAGGACTCCACAGTGTTTCAGTCTGGAGTCATCTCCAACCAGATAACCTCCAGCAGGGTTTAGAATGTCCAAAATTGTCAGCCATATCCATTTCTTTAGCACATGGCTCCTTTTCCTTCCCAATATATAATAGCCCTAGTACTGTTTTATACATGGTGACAGTAGCTATTATCTTTTCTGCCTTTCTGGATGGTGTCTGGCCCAGCAGAAAAGCTGGAACTATAAGATAGTCGCATATCTGGCTTTCCAAGAAACTTCCCCACCCATCCAGGCTTCCAAGATGTCAGAATGAAAAAGAGCATCAGGATCTCTGTCCAAGATACCAGAGGTGTCACCCTAATTTTTATATTACTTTGGGAAGGAGAGGCCCAACTTTTTAAAAGAAAACCACTTACAAAATAGCCTTTTAGTTATCATGCGCTTCTCAGGCATAGAAAATTCAAGATATATATTGTTTTGAATTGCTGGTGTTTGGAAGCCAATTTATTCCTGGAATGTTGGAATGTAGCAAAAGCTTTCCTGTCTCTTATTTTTATGACAGGGAGGAGTTCCCTAAAGTGTAAGAATGTTTTTTGGGAGATGCGATTTACCATACTCATAGCAAAAGAGTATGAAATACATTTCTCTTAGGAGTCCTAAACTTTAAACAGGCTGCCGTGATAACTCAAAACCTTTGGAATGAAAAAGGTGGATGTATTTTGGAGGGTAGAAGGAGTTCATGGTTAAAACTGGATCTACTGTAGTTCAAACATTGTTAACATGGATGGAGGGGAGAGCAACCTCTCTGATTTTCATCCAGATTTGGTCACCACAATATAAAAAAGATGTTGGGACTCTGCAAAGAGTACAGAGAAGAGTCACAAGGATGATTAGGGGGCTGAAGGTGAAAACATATGAAGAACAGATGCAGGAATTGGGTATGGCTGGTCTAGAGAAAAGAAGGACTAGGGGTGACCTGATAGCAGTGTGCCAGTATTTGAGGGGCTGCCAGAAAGATAAGGGGGGCAAACTATTTTCTAAAGCACCTGAAGGAAGGACAAGAAACAAATGATGGAACTAATCAAGGAGAGAAGCAACCTAGAACTAAGGAGAAATTTCCTAATGGTGAGATCAACAATCAACCAGTGAAATGGCTTGCCTTCAGAAGTTGTGGAGGCTTTCAAGAAGAGACTGGATAGCCATTTGTCTGAAATGGTATAGACTCTCCTGCTTGAGCAGGGAGTTGGACTAGATGACATCCAAGGTCCCCTCCAACTCTGTTATTCTATGTCTTATCGGATATTTGCAAGATGCCATCTAGTGACATCGTCCTTGTCTCATTTTTGGAATGGAGGGATTTTTAAAATGTTGTCATGGCAGTGGGATGAAGGAAGTTTTCATCCTTGAGTTTCCTTCCTCTTGAAAACCCTGACATTACTCTTTGAAAAAGTTGATTTGGGGATTTTTGAGTATGAGCCATTAAACCTCTAGGAAGAAGACTACTAAATATAGTCACGGCACAGAGTACCAGAGTTGTGATTGGCACTGCAAAAATTGGTAATGGAAAAGCAGCAGCTTTTATATAGCCCATGTAAATCCATATGTTGGATCAGAAGGAGCCGACCCAGGTGATGGCCCCATGCTGTGATTGGCACTAGTGAATCATGCCAAGGCAAGATTGCATCTTCATTGAAAAAATATGGAAAAGTAAGAATTTCAGAATTTTTCTTAAAATCATGCTATATATATATATATTGCATCTTTCTCTGACCTGGTTAAGATGGGGTGCAAATTCAATCAGCAAGTGTGAATGTAACCCTTTGTGAGTTACTCAAACCAGAACCAAACAAACAGCAACTTGGCTTGATGTATCAACCCAATCTGTGACTTCAATGGGTGAAGCCACCATATCAGAGGCCTCTGCATTGAGATTAACCATCTGCCCTTGTCATGAGTAAATTCTACAAAGTCCAACAGGTTCCAATTCCAACTTACTAAGGCACAGTCCATGTCCTGGTTAAGGCAGAATGTTCTCTGATGGTGGAAAGGTTTCGCAGGTCCAGTGGAGGCGGTCGGACTAAGGGTGAAAGAGAAAACATTTGATTCACCAGAAAACAGGAAGAACTTTGACATGTTCAATATGAATCATTGGCTGTAGGTAGTCCTTAATTTACAACTGTTCATTTAACAACCGTTTGAAGTTACGAAGGCCTTGGAAAAAGTGCCTTATGACTTGTACTCCCTTTTATAACAGTTAAGTACCCTGTGGTCATATGAATTTTAGTATTTAATGACTATGAGCCTCACAATTTAAGGATTGACATTATACTGTATAGTTAGGCCATGTATAACTGACAGATTGGATGCCCAAATTGTGATTTTAATATAGGTTTTATCTGTTATTTATTATCTTATCTTAGAATTTTTAACTGGATATTCCTTGAGTGTTTTTATTTGTTTCTGGTTTTGATTTTGATTTGATTTAAATCCGGGCACTTGGCAATTGGCTCGTATTTATGATCAGTTGAAGCATCCTGAAGTCATGTGCCCATCGGAGAAGCTGGATTTGCTTAACCACCATATTTTGCTTATGGACTCCAGTGACTTGCTTTATGACCATCATAAAAATGGTAGTAAAATGGGCAGTTTCAGCCACATGGTCACTCAACTTATAACTGCGCTGACTTACGACCAAAATTCTTGACTCAGTTGTGGTGGTAAATTGAGGACTACCTATTTTTACAAGAAAGAAGCAGTATTTGACCCTGTGGAACTTCAACCTGAAGCTCAACTGAAGGTTCAGACTATAACTTCCATGGGGAGTTGGAATGCAAACCATCTGAAGGACATCCAACTGCCTACATCTTGCTTCTCTCTACACCAAGGCAAATCAATGAGTAAACCAGTTTGGTTTTTCCTGAGCTGCAGCACCACCTTCATAAAGGCCAGAGAAGGTACTACAGTCCATCATTTGGGCAAGTCAAGTGACTGAAGGCACCAACATGGCCCAAAACAATCAAGTTGCTCCAGAGTTTTGTACTTACTCTGGAGAAGATGGTCTGTGTGAGATGCTCATGTAGAAATTCTCAGTTAAGTGTTGCAAATTTGAAACATCTTTCTAACAAGGTGAATATATACCTTTAACTGGGGCTATGAATTGGGGTGGGGGGGAAGTGAGATCTTTGGCTTTCAGACCTGGAGACTCTGAAACACACATTTGAGCTCTATCATCAATATTGTTCGCTCTGTGTTGATGATTCAAAGAAAAGGGATGCAGTTATTTTAATGATCCTGCCTTTAAAATCAGTAGGAGCTTTCATGTGGCAGACTACTTCTCAATTATGACTGTTGGGTTGGCCAAGCTGTGAGCCCGAGGTTAACCTAAGTTGTTGGGCAAGCTGTTAGCTTTGAGATGGATTAGGGGTGTCTGAATGAAACAATTGCAAGATTACCGGACATTTTCTCTAAGAACTGATGGTTTTCCATATGGAAGCAATGGGATACAGGCGCTCCTTGACTTAGGGATAGTTGCTTAGCAACCATTCAAAATTATGATGGACCGCCACAGGGATTCTTTAGGACCCAATTATGAAGTTCCAATGGCTGCTCCCTCCAGTCACATGACTTGGCAACTAGTCCATATTTATAGCTGTTTGCAGCGTCCTACAATCACGTGACCACGTTTTATGACATTTCCCCCCCAAAGTGGCATTTGCTTCTGGTTTTCATAATTGGTTTGTGTAACAACCATGTCTTTCACTTAATGACCGCCACAAAAAATGTCACAAAATTGGATTGATCATATAGCTGACCTGCTTTATAGCCATCCCAACATATGGTAGTAGTGGAGCCTGCCCTAAGTTGAAGGCTATCTGCATCAGAATGACACGAGGAATAAAGTAAGGTTTCTGAACACAGAGTTACAGATTTTTTTAATAAATCACTTCCGTTGATTCCCAGGCCACGTGGTTCTTAAGGAGAATGAATAAACAGAATGTGCAGCTAAAGTGGGACTGTCTGTAACAATAAGATGTGGATACTGCCCAGAGTTATCTTGTAGGGAAGATGGCAGTATAAAAATTTAATAAATAAATTATGTATAAAATAAAAATATATAAATAAATAAAAACAGTCCTCAACTTACGGTCACAACTGAGCCCAAAATTTCTGTTTGTAAAGTGAGACAGTTGTTACATTTGCACCATTTTATGAGATTTCTTGCCCCAGTTGTTAAGTTAGTAACACGGTTGTTAAGCGAATCTGACTTCCCCATTGACTTTGCTGGTCAGAAGGTTGCAAAAGGGAATCCCAGGACATTGCAACCGTCATAAATATGAGTCAGTTGCCAGGTATCTGAATTTTGATCATGCTGACTGTGGGGATACAGCAATGGCTCTAAGTGTGAAAAATGGTCATAATCACTTTTTTTAGTATCGTTGTAACTTTGAACAGTAACTAAATGAACTGTTATAGGTCAAGGACTATTTATTTGTTTTATTTATTTATTTAGTTTGTCAAACATGTACAAGATAATAGGGACAAATAAATGGGGACAGTAGGACAGGGATGGTAGGCACGCTAGTGCGCTTATGCACAACCCTTTACAGACCTCTTAGGAATGGGGTGAGGTTCACGGTAGACAGGTTAAAGTTTTGGGGGTTTGAGGATGTAACAACAGTCAGGTAGTGCATTCACGGCATTGACCATTCTGTTGCTGAAGTCGTATTTTCTACACTCGAGTTTGGAGCGGTTTACCTTGAGTTTGTAGCTATTGATAAGAGCCATGGTGGCACAGTGGTTAGAGTGCAGTACTGCAGGCTACTTCTGCTGACTGCCTGCAATTTGGCAGATCGAATCTCACCAGGCTCAAGGTTGACTCAGCCTTCCATCCTTCTGAGGTCGGTAAAATGAGGACCCAGATTGTTGGGGGCAATAGGCTGACTCTGTAAACCGCTTAGAGAGAGCTGTAAAGTACTATGAAGCGGTATATGAATCTAAGTGCTATTGTTATTGCTATTGTTTGCCTGTGTATTATTGTGGTTGAAGCTGCAGTAGTCATTGACAGGTAGGACGTTGTAGCAGACAATTTTGTGTACTACGCTTAGGTCAGACTGTAGGCAGCTGTTCTAGTTCTAGGTTGTCCAAACCCAAAATTTCAAGCCTGGAGGCATAAGGTTTTCTACTGTTGAGCAGAGGCGTGGAGGACTCTTCTCGTGAAATACCTCTGGGCTCGCTCAATTGGACTACCTGTATCCTATTGCCTCTATCTCTTTTGGAATCAAATGGAAGCTTAAATAAGAGATTAGAAATGAATGCCACAGACAGTGGAAACTAGGGCATATTTGAAGGAGAGTTTATTTTTTCTACCCTGATTTGATTTTCCAGGATTTTAACCATCATGTGAAACAAGTTAGGAAAACAAGGAGCTTGTCTAGAGTCCTGCTGGGATTAATATGCATTATGAATCTCTTCGCAACTAGAAGAGAATTAACAAAATGATGTGATGTTTGTGAAATAAGAGAAACAGCTTATCAGGAATGTTAGGAGGATAATTTCAGAGAAATACTGTTGTAAAGATTCTTTGTCTTGAATCTTCTCCAAATTGATTGCCAGACAAGAGTTTCAACAGTTAGTTATGTCAACAACCAAGCTCAAACTTTCCCATTATCAAGGAAGAGATCCAACCTCTTTGCCAATTCATCAAAAGGCTGTTAGAAAAAGAACGTACAGTATCTTCCTTAAAGACATGGAGATAATTGGTTCTCAAGTACAAAGAATTCAGATGCTGGAATTCTTATAATCCTAATTCTTTCATCTCAATAAATCTTGTTAAAGGCAACTCTGTGAGAATTGTGCTCTGGGGAAAAAAAACTTCTAAGCTTTAGGCAACTCCAAAGAACTTGAAAAGTTTCTTTTTGAAGAATGAGGTTTAGTGACAAACTGATCTTAAAACCTGTTTGGCAGGTCTGGTGGAGATTTTTGCAGGACTCTGGGATTTTTACATTTGTGATTAACTGAAGGGCAGAGTTTCTTTCAGTAGGTGGCAATAACAGGGTTTTAAACCAGTCTGTTTGTCACTCTACCAAGAAAAAGATTTTTACTATGATTGTCTATGGAGGTTCTCTGTCATCCAGGTCATGGTTGCCCCAAGGTGCTTTTTCAAGAGGCAACTGGACTTTGTTTTTCCTTGAAGACATTTCACTTCTCATCCTGGAACCTTCTTCAGAAGAAGCTTCTTGGATGAGAAGAAGGATGAGAAGCAAAAGTCCAGTTGCCCCTTGAAAAAGCACTTTTGAAAGTGCTTTTTGAAAAAGCACCTGATTTAATTGTGCAACTTAATTGCATAAAGTTGTAGTGTGACTTTCTCTCTTTCACTATGGAATCTAACCACCCACTAATCTGTGGCCATGACTCCTATCCTTGCTTGTGCGATCAGGACAAGCCCCAAATGTGCTATTGTCCATGTCATCTGTCTTTGGGACTTCATTGTACTTATCCTGAAATCAATCCTCTGATTTCCTGAAAGTTTCCTTGCCTTCTTTCTGTTTTTCTGCCTTTTGCCAAGCATTTAGCCTTTCTTCTCAGGTTCTCTTCTAATAACTTCTCTTGGTGTTTACAAGTAGTCCTCACTTAACAAAGTGTTGTTTAGCGACAGTTCAAAGTTACAAAGGACCTTCTAAGAGTTACCTATGGCCCATTTTCGAAGTTCCAGTGGCTGCAGGCACAGATACCCACTGCCACATGATTGCATTTTGGATACTTGGCAACCAGTTCATGTTTATGGTTGTTTGCAGCATCCTACTATTAGTGACCACAATTTTCGGCATTCTTTTTCCAGTTTCTAGCATTTATTTCCAGTTTCTGGCAAAAAATATTCCCCTTTAGGGAAAACAGGTTTGTTTAATGGTCATGGTGTTCGCTTACTGAATGTGGCATTTACTTAACAATCACAAAAAAGTTATAAAATTAGGCACAGGTGCATGGTGACCTGTTTAATGACTTATGACCATAATTCCGATTTCAATTGCAGTCGTAAGTCGAGAACTACCTATAATTGAAGAATGGGGAAACCAGGAAAGCTGCTAGAAAGATGATTTCTCAATGGAAGATGAGAACCTCACACCCTGCTCCCTTACGGGCATGTTAGGAAATTAAAGTAAGGGTTCATCAGTGCTAATCCCGGATCTGGTCCCTTATCCTAGAACTGGCATCTCTCTCAGTTCTTTTTGCTTAGTCTTTCCAATCTCTACTTCCTCTCCAGACCTGCTAGGGAGATCATTTGGGGGAAGATCAGTGGGAAGGAGCGCTTACATTTGGTCCGAGGCTTAAGATCCCGGTTCACTGGAGGCGGTTCCAAGTCAGAGGGGAGTTCGGGCAAGGGGCTGGTGAGCTTTTCTGTGCTAACTTCAGCAAGAGCAAAAGTAGCCGATCCTGGGTTCATGGGAATGTAGCCATCAGGGGTGCAGTCAGTTCCTGCGGTAGGTGGGGAGGCGCTTGGATGCATGGGGACATAACTGTCTTCAGAGTTGTTTGACGCACAGGAGTAGAGAGGGCTCACTCGGCAAGGCTTCACAAAATGAGAAAGAAGAGGCACAGTGAGCATGATCAGCAAGACATCTCCAGATCAGAAGTTAATAACAGAATAACAGAGTTGGAAGGGACCTTCTAGTCCAAACCCCTGCTCAGGCAGAAAAACCCTCTACTATTGGAAAAATAGTTGTCCAAAGTCTTCTTTAAAGCCTCCAGTAATGGAGATCTACATCTTCTGGAGGAAGTTGTTCCACTGATTAATTGTTCTCACTGTCAGGAAATTTCTCCTTAGTTCTAGGTTGGTTCTCTCCTTGATTAATTTCCACCCATTGCTTCTTGTTCTGCCTTCAAGGGCTTTGGAGAATAAGTGGTCTCCCTCTTCTTTGTGGCAGCCCCTCGGATATTGGAAAATGAATGCCATTCAACAATGACAGGCATTCAGCAAACCCTGATTTTTTTATTCTTTTTATTTGGGCTTTTTATTGCCTGTAAGCCACAGTCATTGAGAATGAGTGGGCAGCCATACAAATCCTCTAAATAATAAGCAAACAAACCAACCTGTCCATCTTCTCTCACTTTGGCTATGGGTTTTGCAGACCCCCCCCCTTTCTTTCCTGGCTCAGAGCACTATGGAAAGCTGACATCTGAGGTAGGCACTTCAAACAGGCCGAATGTTTCTCTGGGCCAGGGGTCTCCAACCTTGGCAACTTTAAGACTTGTGGACTTCAACTTCCAGGGATCAAAGCAAAGCTGGCTGAGGAACTCTGGGAGTTGAAGTCCACAAGTCTTAAAGTTGCCACGGTTGGAGGCCCCTGCTCTGGGCACTATATATTGACAGCTGGCTATTTCTTTCTGCCTTGGCCCTACATGTAGACCAATCCAAGATCTAACTCTAGATTAAGAGTGTCTCCAGATTCCAATTTCTCCAGCACAACCAGGGCTGACAGGAAGGGGGCAATCATCACCCGTGAAGGCCTTTAACTCAGTTGAAGATTGCCAGCAAACCCTACAAATTTTGTTTTCCCTGCTGGCAATCCCTGTGTTCATCTCTGAATGAGTAAAAGAGTGCAAGAGATGAAGCTGTAAACCTAGAGGTCCAGGGAAAGAGGGCAAGTTAAAGGAGAGATGCTAGTGAGAAGGCATGAATAGTCCCTTGAGGGCTTCTTGGCCATGGATGGACATCTCATTTTAATCTTGTGTATTGCTTTAGGAGGCTGCTTTCTCCATAGCAAACTCAGCTCAAAATTACGGCACCAACGTAGTAATCTTGTGGTTCTTCAGAAGTTGCTGAACTGATGCACACAGTGTAGAAAGAATGGCATAACCTGGGGTCAAAGTTAAAAGAGGGATCAGCCTAGAATCCCTACGTAGCCACAAGTAGACCAAGTCCAACCTCCCCCAGCCCCCTTGAATTCCATTGACTCCTAGCAAGTGCTAATCGTTAGTCGAGAAGATTCCAGTGCATAGACTCTTAGCAATAAATCAATTTAATTGGACCTTCACGTGTGGACCTGGTCTTTTGCGCCTGACACTCAGCATTCTTTCACACTGGCATTGTTGAGAAACATAGTTCAGTATCAGCAATAGGTAGAGAGACCACAAAGAGAAATGTTTTGGGCTAGACGATACAGGGGACTTTTCCCTGTGAGAACAGCCTGCGGATTCAACAGTTTACAGTATAGCAATGGAACAGGGGTGAAATCCAGCAGATTCTAACAGGTTCTGGAGAACCGGTAGCGGAAATTTTGAGTAGTTTGGAGAACCGGCAAATACCACCTCTGGCTGGCCCCAGAATGGGGTGGGAATGGAGATTTTGCAGTATCCTTCCCCTGCCAGCCCACCAAACCACGCCCACAGAACCGGTAGGGAACAAATTTGGATTTCACCCCTGCAATGGAAGCTTCACCAGCCTTCTGAATCTGCATTGTTCAGAACTGCCTTCTCAACTTTTGCAGTTCATTCTGTTTAAGGACAAGATGGCTACGAGTGCCTTTCCTTTCCCGCTCCTTGCCATTGCATTCTTCCCAGAATTACTGTACAGAGACCTCAATCCCACCTTTTTGCATTTATACAAGCTAAGCAGAAAAAGAATTCGAAATCAATATTTAATGCAGTCATATTTGATTTGCACACCGTTTTTTTCAAGCATAACATGTTGGATTGGTGAAGAGATTTCTGAAATGGTTAATCATAGTTTTTTTTTGGGGGGGGGGATCACAACTGATGGATAAATCCTCCATTCAAGGACACAATTTGCTGATGAAGCATTTTACTTTGCAAAACTCAGCCTCTCCCATTTATACAGAAAATGGCACAAGATCATTTTGGGCTTTGGGGTACAATAAACTTTGCACTCTCCAATTTTCACACTATTCCTTTCCTCCAACCTCAGCTAGCTCTTGATGACATATGCTAACATTATTCCAGAAGCTTAGTTCATGCAAATCACTAAGCCCCAAAATGTGATTGTTTCTTTCTTACTGTAACACAGTGTTTCTCAACCTTGGAAGCTTGAAGATGGGTGGACTTCAACTCCCAGAATCCCCCAGCCAGTGCTGCTGGCTGGGGGATTCTGGGAGTTGGAAGTCCATCCATCTTCAAGCTACTAAGATTGAGAAACACTGCTGTAACATATAATCTCAATCTTGAAAGAAGCTATAAATTATTGACCGTAAATTAGTTATAATTTAAAATCATGGTTTTACAAATCTTTGTTTGTTTTAATATCCAAATCCTGATCTGGCAGCCAAGTGAAGCATTTTTCAAACTGTTCCTCCCTTTGATGAATCTAGCATAACCACGTTTAAAAAATAAAATGGTGGTCCAAATCAGGGTGGCCAAAGTAAATTTCTCCAGATCTCTGACCATTGGTATGTTGTCTAAGAGAGATAGCATTTGGTTCAACTGAATTGTTCCCATTAAATTGTTCCAGTATTTGAGCGGCTGTCACAAAGATGAGTTTGGGGGGGGGGGGGGGTGTCAACCTATTTTCCAAAGCACCAGAAGGCAAGAAAAGAAACGATGGATGGAAACTAATCAAGGAGAGAAGCATCCTGTGATTAAGGAGAAACTTCTTAACGGTGGGAACAATTAATCAGGGGAACAGCTTGCCTTCAGAAGTTGTGGGTGCTCCATCACTAGAGGTTTTTAAGAAGAGATTGGACAGCCTTCTGTCTGAAATGGAATAGGGTCTCCTGCTTGAGCAGGGGGTTGGAGTAGAAGTCCTCCAAGGTTCCTTCCAATTCTGTTATTCTGATATAAAAAGTCATGGGTTCTCCAGATGGTCTTTTAGTCTAATTGATCCCTAGAAAACCTATGACCTTTAGACCAGCCTTGTCAATATTTATGTACCTAAAGAGATAAATAGAATGACCACAAGTGGCCAAAATTGATGGGAATGGAAACAACTTCGGAATTCCCGCTGGTTTCCCCATTGACTGTGTTTGTGGAAAGCTGGCAGGAAGCACTGGAAATCATGATCATGTTACCATAGGCATTTGCCGGTTCTCCAAACTGCTCATAATTTCTGCTACCGGTTC
>WNWU01000035.1:6165613-6180607 GCA_012654045.1 Ptyas mucosa
CGGGCTTTTGAGCGCATGGCAATAAGGCCAAGCACTTCATTCAGGGTTCAAAAAAATATAAGACAGGGTCCTATTTTCGGGGAAACATAGTATATAGTATCAGGGGCTGTTTCTTTCTTCTTTTACACTTTTATGCCAACTGGTGCAGATTTTTTAAAACCTCCCCGGCCAAAACCACTATGTAAAGTGTGTGTAGGAGAGAAAGCAACACTTACCAAGTTCAAGCTCAACCTCTTATCCCTGCGCCGTAAAGAATTTTCTTCCATGTCTGCTGCAAAACAAAGAGCAGAAGGCAATTCATCATGATTGAAGAAACTGCTAAATTAAGAAAAACACAATATTTTATGAAGCTTATTCTAAGCAGCGGTACAATATGCAATTTGGAAGAAATTTGAATTTTATCCAATTAACCAGGTCTAAAATCCATTCTGACTTAAAGCCCCATTCAGTGCAGTTGAAGTTACTCCATGGTAAGTATTCTATAATACTGCAACGTGAATTTACCCCAGAATAAGCCCCTGAGGTAAAATCAAATCAAATCAATTAATAGCGACAAGAGTCACAATTAATTAAGATAAAAGCAAAAATATAGTTATTCTACAATATCTAAAAAGGGTTGACGTTAATCAGAAGTGCTGTGCAGACTACAGAATGGTAATTGACTATGGTCAAGAAAACGAAATTAATTTGATTGAGATAAAATAAATCAGAATGACCAGGATAATGCATTTAGTAAATAAGCCATGGTGGTGCAGTGGTTAGAATGCAGTACTGCAGGCTACTTTTGCTGACTGCCGATCTCACCAGGCTCAAGGTTGACTCAGCTTTCCATCCTTCCGAGGTGTGTAAAATGAGGACCCAAATTGTTGGGGGCAAAATGCTGACCCTGTAAACCGCTTAGAGAGGGCTGTAAAGCACTGTGAAGCAGTGTATAAGTGTAGGTGCTATTGCTATTGCTAGTAAAGAGTGGAAATAATAATTCCTTGTGAGCATAAAGAGGGCAATTGAGAATAACATGTCCATTGATTCAATTAGTCGTCTATCATATGGACATAGTCTCTGTTCGAGAGGCTCTTAGGTCCAAGTCTAAATGTGTCAGGAGTAAAGGTCCACACGTGAAGGTCCAATTAAATTGTTTTATCGCTACTCATGTCTATATGCAGAAATCTTAGCACCTGCTTGGAGTTAGTTAAGCTCAATGGAATTCAAGGAGGGTTTGAATTTAGAATGCTTGTGGCTACGTGGAGATTCTAGGCTGATCCCTCTTTTAACTCTGTCTCCAGGTTCTGCCACTTCTCCTACATCATATATGTTGCAATGGCAGCCTCTGCGGGTGGGGGAAAGTAAAATAAAGAACATGACATTGCAGTGTGTGGATGCAAGAACCCCATCTCCTTGTTGCACACACATATAACAAGGGCAGAGCTTTCAGAATGATGCTGTTGTCATCATTCTGAAAAACGCAGCAACTTCATGAGATTAACCATTCTTTGACCATTCTTCTTCCTTTATTGGACTTGGACACTTCAGACCTGAATGCACGCTAAGATCTCAACTTGAGGCTTTTGGAACCTGTGGTCAATGCAAGCACTACATCATTTACCATTTCTTTGTAATTCCAAATGCAGTTCAAGGAAATATTTAACTGATTCCCATCTCTGGTTATCTTGACTTCACTCTCTTCCTTCTGTTCATTCTTCCCTAATTTCTAAATTTGGTCCCCATTAAAAGCTCCCATCCTATTCCTTAGCACATGGTCTCAAATGTATTTTTCAGATCAGGTACATTATTATTTTTCCTATGGATCCAGATGCTACTGGAAGCATAGAATTAGCAGTAGCAATCAAAACCACAGCTGGTACCAAAGAACAGAATAGAATATTCTTATTGGCCAAATGTGATTAGACATACAAGGAATTTGTCTCCGGTGCGTAAGATCTCAGTGTATGTACATACAACAGAGTGATAAGTCATCAATCATAAGATACAAACAACAAAGTGATAAATTATAAAATACCAAGAGGAGAAGGTAGTAGGAAAGATGAGAAGGATAACAGCAATACACCCCTACTACATGGGTAAATATCCTTAGGCATAAGACAAAGCTATGGGAATTAGGTGTTCAACAGAGTGATGGCATGGGGGAAAACTTTGTCTTTGTGTCTAGTTGTTTTGGCGTGCAATGCCCTAAAACGGCGTCCTGAGGGGAGAGGTTGAAACCGTTTATGTCCAGGATGTGAGGGGTCCGTAGATATTTTCTACAAATATCAAAGGAGGATCGTATGCCCATGATTTCTGCCCTAATACTGTATCTCTACCATATTCACTGAATGCAGGAATAACCAAGCAAATTAAAGGCATCCACTGAGAACCATGTATTGGTCTATTTTCCAGTTTCGGAGAGGTTTTTGGTGGGGTGAACTACTGTGGATGAGGCCTCTCAAGACCTCCTTCAGATCTTGGGGCCGCTCATTACTGATCTTTCTCATCCATGATGTATTTGAATACGATCTACCTGCATAAAGGACTGAATTATACAAAGACCTTGTCGTTTACTCTTTAATGCAAGGTAACCATTATTGCTTATTCAATCCTAGTTCGTTATATGTCAACCCTAACTAGAATCAAAATATTTACTCAGCTAACCTGTTCAATTTCTAAGATGTTATCAGATATAACATATATGCTAATATCTCTTACAGGTAGTCCTCAACGTACGACCACAATTGAGCCCAAAATTTCTGTTGCGAAGCAAGATAGTCGTTAAGTGAATTTTGCCCCATTTTATGACCTTTATGACCTCCACTGTTGTTAAGTGAGTCAGGCTACCCCATTGACTTTGCTTGTCAGAAGGCTGCAAAAGGTGATCACATGACCCTGGGATACTGCAACCGTCATAAATATGAACCAGCTGCCAAATGTCTGGATTTTGATCACATGACCATGGGGATGAGGTCATAAGTGACTTTTTTCAGTTGTAATTTTGAACGGTCATTAAATGAACTGCTGTAAGTCAAGGACTACCTGCATATGATAAGGATGGGGAACATATTATGCGACTGAAGTTGAGCTGGAGTTGAGTCTCCTGTGAAAGAGTAAATTCTGGAAAAATTCATCAGTGTATGTGTGAACGTGTTTGTTTTTATGCTTCGACCAGCACACACCCTTTTAGCAAGCTCCTTTCCAACACAACTCGAGAGTCATGACTAAGAAGAATAACATTTCCAAGGATGGGTGTTGCTCTCAAAAGCTTCCAAGAATTGCTCAGGACACTGATAAGCAGGCTGGTTCTTTACTATACAAGGGTTAGAAACAGGATCCAAATGCCCATGCAGAGACAACGTCTGTTCAAGGAAAGAAGGAAGAGGGGAAAAGAGGAAAGAAAAGAAAGGAAAAGAAAATGGATGCAAAGTCCCTATAGACCTTTTAAAAGCCGGTCACTGTCTCACTTATTTCCTCAATGGCAGATTTCCTAATACAGGGGTGGATCTCCTCTGTGGCTGATAATTGATGACCATGTTGGCTGTACTGTTATGAGATGGAATTTCATAGGCTCTGAGGACAGTTTGATGTTATGCTGCCTGTAATTCAAGGTTAGCATGCAGCCATCAAGACTAATCGCTGTTGCCTGCCTGCTCCTGTGTTAAATTGGCTGAGCTGCTGGGACATTTTGCATCACAAGTTAACCCATATGTTTTGAGCAATGTTGCTTGACCCCATGATGGAATCCCCATCTAGGCTGGAGGGAGGCATTAACAGGGGGCTAACTTTGGAGTCCTTGCACTGCAGAAAGCCGACACAGGCCTGGCCTCCCCCAGAATCCCTGAAGCCTTATCTGACAGATGCCAAGGGAAAGCAGTCAGTCTGGGGAGATTCTTGTAACATTGGTGGCTAGCAATGAAGCTTCTGTTTGACATCATTCATGAATGGTTCTGTTTGCTTGCACCTAACAGAACCCAACCTATGTGATTAATTTGTTATGCTGATTGTAAAGCCTTTGTTTGATCTCCCAATCAATCTACCTAAATTGGGGTCCATAAAAGATGAATGTGGGGAGAATATTACAGTTTGTATGTTTGGAGGGCCTTAAAAAAGTTGGGCCTTAAAAATGCAATACAAGAAAAACATAAACTCATTTCAGCTGTGGTGTTGGAGAAGGCTCCTGGGTATTCCTTGGACACAAAGGTGACCAAGAAGCAAATATAGAGCACATGACAACCAGATATGACCCTGGAAGGCAAAATCGCAAAACTGTGTCTCACTTACTTTGGCCATGTCACACGGGAATTCACTGGAGAAACTATGATGCTTGGAAGAGTTAGCAGTAAAAGGAAACAGGCCATCAAAGAACACGGTGGCTGGACACCATCAAAGCTGACATCAGCCAGAGCACAGGACAACTCAAAGAAGCAGTGCAAGATCAGAAAATGTGGAGGCCCATAGAATTGCCAAGAGTCGGACATGACTGAATGGATAAGATCACCATCGTTTTGGGGGACAGAGAAGACACATATTTTAATAATCCAACTCTGGGATCTCCAGATTGGCCCTTACCTCTCCAACTCTTCATGCTGTCCAATCCAGAGAGGGAGATCCTCCTTGGAACAAAGGAGCCTGGAGAACTGGAGATCCTTGCATGTCCATTCTGAAGGACCCCACCAGCCTGATCTTCAGCTCTTCTGTCTGGCAAGTGTGATGGCTTTGGCGGCCTGGGAGGGGGAGTCTTAGCCAAAATCTCAAGTTCGGTAAAGCCATAGGGAAGAGTATTCTGGCTTTTTTCTGCTAGGATGGTTGGTGTTGCAGGAGGCCCTGACAAGGGTGAGGAAGAGGAGAAGTCACTAGAAGGAGGTCCGCTTGAATCTGTGTTTCTTGGAAGGATTCCATGAAGCGTTGGCTGGATCATCTCCTGGAGCAGGCCACCAGAAAGCTGTAAGCAGAGCGAGGACTGAGAGGCCACAAAGTCAAAGAAGACATCATCTGATAACGTCCTCTCCAGAGAGCGGTCAGAATTGGACCAACTGTGGCACCTGGAAGAGAAGCAGGTGTTACCAACTCAGAGACAGGTGTAATCCCTGGACCCCTTTTTTTGAAGCCTCCTCCCACCACAATGGCTCAATGGCAGGTTCAATTCCTGTGGTGTTGACATAAGAAAATGCCAAGAAATAGGTGTGTTTGTTTCTAATACTTACTGACAGGATGCCAAGGTTTTCCCTCAAATACAGGTAGTCCTTGACTTATGACAACAATTTATGTTACTAAGTGAGACATTTGTTAAATGAGTTTTGCCCCATTTTATGATCTTTCATTGTTAAGTGAATCACTACAGTTGTTAAGTTAGTGTCACGGTTGTTAAGTGAATCTAGTTTCCCCATTAATGACCTCAGGAGAATGCAACTGTCATAAATGTGAGTTGGTTGCCAAGCGGCTGATTTTGATCACATAACCATGGGAATGCTGCAATGGTCGTAAGTGGGAAAAATGGTCATAAGTCCCTTTTTCAGTTCCACTGTAACTTCGAACAGTCACTAAAGGAACTGTTGTAAGTCAAAGACTGTATGTAATTACATTACAGATGGGTGCTTTACATTCACCGGTAAGGAAGAAACTTGAACTTAGAGATAACAGGAGGGATTTGGGGGCTAGAAAACACAAGATGCTTTTAAGGCGAGTTGATCCTTCAGGAGTTCTGCTTTTTGTGACATCTAATTTTATATTTCTGTCTTCATCCGTATTTTTCAGAGTATAAGACACACCTTAGTTTTTGGGGAGGAAAATAAGAAAAAAGCTGTTTGGCAGGTGGATCAGCCTCCCGGAATACACTCAATCAGCTGTTCGCAGAGGTGAATTTTAGCACAGGTTCCTTGGTTATGAGCTCTGTGCCTTGCTTTTTTTTTTTCTGCCTCCGAAAGCCTCCGAAACAGAGCTTCAGAAAAAAAAGCCTCTGAGGCTCTGTTTGGGGGCTTTTTTTCTGAAGCTTCTTTTCTGAAGCTTTTTTTCAGCCTCTGAAACCTCCGCTTGAGAAGCTGGGCGGGGCTACATTCGGAGTATAAGACGCACCCAGATTTTCACCCTCTTTTTGGGGGGAAAAAGGTGCGTCTTATATCCCGAAAAAGACGGTAGTTATTTTTTCAGCTCAACTCATTTCTGTCCATTGGGATCCACATGGGTGTCAAATCAGGCAAAATGGTGGTTTCTCAGCATAATTAAAGCAAGGTTTCTCTACCTAAGTAACTTTCAATTCCCAGAATTCCCCAGCCAGTATGTTGAAATCCACATTTCTTAAAGCGTGGTGGCTGGGGAATTCTGGGAATTGACATTTACACTCCTTAAAAGTGACCAAGTGACTCTATTGTCATTAAGCAAACTCATTATCAGGTATGGGGCATTTCTGCCGAAAACCAGAAACCAATGCCCAGTTTTCAGCAAAAAATAATTTCAGTCCTGTGATTGTACAAGGCTGTAAACAGCGGTAAATGCAGGCCAGATGACAAAGGCCTCAAACGGCCTCATGTGACTGCAGGAAGGGCAGCTGCTAGAACTTCAGAACTGGATTGTACCTTTTGGGGGAATCAGTCCTACCTTCGAAGGGTTATTGTTTTTTTTATTGTTTTTTTTTATTTTTGTTTTTTTCTACCAGTATATTGTAATTTTATTGTTTGTAAGCTGCCTAGAGTCACTGTGAGCGAGTAGGAGGCTAAATAAATTTTCTAAATAAACAAATAAACTGGAGCCACATACTAGCAATTGCCAGTTTGTTCCACCACCCCCAGGATTGATTATTGATTTATTTGTATCCTGCCTTTATTATTTTACAAAAAATTCAAGGTGGCAAACATATCCAACACATCTTCCTCCTCCTCCTCTTTTCCTCTAACAACAACCCTGTGAGTAGTTGGGTTGAGAGAGAGAGACTGGCTCCAAGTCACCCAGCTGGCTTTCATAGGTAAGACGTGACTAGAACTCACTGTCTCCTGGTGTTTGGGGCAAAGTCATCCAGCTGGCTTTCATGTCTAAGGTAGCACTAGAACTTGCTGGTGATTGGCCCAAAGTAACCCAGCTGGCTTTCCTGCCTAAGGTGGGACTAGAACTCCCAGTTTCCCACTTTCTACTCTGGTGCCTAAACCATTAGATCAAATGCCTAAATCACCCCAAGTTCAAGAACTACTGTACTTAACTATAACTACCTGTGCTGCCAGTAATTTTCAGATCAGGCTGTGATACCAGGTAGAATAAATCTCTACCTTCATGTAATTTCAACAGGATTAGAAACAAGAGACTGAGGAGAACCATTAACAAGGTGGGACCTTGCCAAGAAAACCCTTGCCATGCTCCAAAACACAGTGAAATTAAAATCACATTTTACTCAGGACAGATGGATTCACACTGTGGTTAAATGACGGAACTCCAGTGGCTGAGTTGATAAATTTTGCTAAGCCACCAATCAGGGAAGTCATCAGTTCTACCCCAAAGGCAGCCCAGAGTTGTTTGTTACAAGATGGGCGGCAAATACATTTAATAAATAAATAAATAAATAAATAAATTTGGCACCCAACAGCATAATGCTACCTAACATGGCTGAGTTTTCCAGTCTCACAGTTGGATAAAAAGAGATAGTCAGGCAGAAAGACAGATTCCGACTCGCTGGCCGTCTCCTCGGCTGCTGCAGCATCAGCGGTGCCGTGGTCGGAGGTAAGAGACGGGTTGGCACTCCTCAACGCGTGGGCAGAAATGGCCGGAGAAGGTTGTGGAGAAGACGTGGTGTGGGACAGGCTGTCTCCTGAATCTGTAGCAAAGAGAGCAAAATCTGGCTTAGGAGGGATCCTCAGGAATTGTACAGAATTTTCCCCTACAACAAAGCCTTGAGGGTTTGCAGCCTACATTCTTTATCCTTTATTGCCTGCTGTCGATGTGTTGGAAGCTGTTGGGACAAACATGGAAAATGAGGTCAGGGTTTGGAAAACAGCCTATCCTTCCAGGCCAAATTGGGCTGAAACAATCAATGTGTTCCACGTTGTTTTCTTTGTCGCCCAAAGTTTCAGGGGGAAAAAAAGGCATTAATCATCTTGGCTAACTTGAAAAGAAGGCTTCTTAAAGACACACATTTCAGTATTTTGACACCGTCTGCCACCAACCCCACAGGGGTTTGCTGGCTCTCAGGGCTTTGAAATGTGGACCGAGGTCTCCACAAGGTAGGATTAAAACAAAACCAACAGGATGCAATTGAAGTATTGTATCTCCATTGTGTGTGTTACCTATGTAAGCATCATCCTGATTTCGTTGACTATTCCTGGTTGGGTGGGGGAATGGCTTCTAAGATTACAAAAAGGTTGCCAACTTTTCCACAAGTTCTGGGTTTCTTAACCTTGGCAGCCTGAAGAGATGTTGGACTTCAACTCCCAGAATTTCCTACCAAGCAAGTTGAAGTCTGCATATCTCAAAGCATGCTGGCCAGCAAATTCTGGGAGCTAAAATTCACACTTCTGAAAGCACGCTGGCTGGGGAATTCTGGGAGTTGAAGTCCACATACCTTAAAGCATGCTGGCTGAGGAATTCTGCTCTAGATGAAATTTCCTGATTGTGATACAAAAGTACCCCTGCAGATGAATTTATTAACAGTACAACAGTAAATAAAGGCCCTTTGGGGAACAGAAGGTCTTTCAATTTGGACTGGTGTGAAAGAATCTGATTTAAATCTGCAAAGCCAAAATATACAATTGCAGCAACCGTCTTGAAATACTTACAGACTCGTTTGCCAAGGGACAGATATTGTGTGTAGCACTTTGGAATATAGCATTTCAAGACCGTGTGTTTAGGTCTTGCTGGCAAATAGTCACAAACTATACTTTTCTTTTGGTCTTTACAACTGGTGTCGCTTAAATTCTTTCCACCAGTGGATATGCAGATGTACCAAAGGTGGTTAGGACATTGAAATTCTGACCCGGGCATATAAATATAAGTTCAGGGACAGGAGAGGTACAGAAAGTACATTTCAACTTTTTTGAGATCTACAGACCGATAGATGGTGGATCAAACGCTTAATGGTATGGGAAAGAAGCACACACCAATACAGACACCTTGGCCACAGAAATATTATGCTCCAACACTCTCATGTTCACACATTCGTCATTGGCAATTTCCCCTTTACATTTTATGCAATGGTGAACCCTTTGTTTCAGACTATTCAGATCAACAAATGTTGATGTCTTAAGACAGGGGTCCCCAACTCTCGGTCTGTGGATTGGTACCACAAACCAGGCAGTGCAAACAAGTGAAGCCCCACCCTCAGGATGCAGGCAGACACGAAACCAGGCCCCCTCCAGTTCGCAGAAAAACGTCTCTCCGCAGAACTGGTCCCTGGTGCCCAAAAGGTTGGGGGCCACAGCCTTAAGAAAGCTGCTACACCAGGATTGACAGTGGTCCCTCTTTTTATAGAGACAAGGATCTACATTGATACACATATGACACTTGGTGAGATTTAGGGTTAAAGCGCTGGACTAGGAGTAGGGAGAAAACTAAACATATGCTAAAACGTATGAATAACAGTTGTAGGAATTAGGTATGTCTAGTCTAGTGAAACGAAGGACTAGGGGTGACCTGATAGCAGTGTTCCAATAGCTAAGGGGTTGCCATAAAGAAGAGGGGGTCAACCTATTCTCCAACACACCAGAGGGCAGGATGAGAAGCAACGGATAGAGGGCAGGAGAGAAGCAACCTAGAACTAAGGGACAATTTCCTAAGAGTTAGAACAATCAACCAGTGGAACGGCTTGCATTGAGAAGTGAATGCTTCATCACTGGAGGCTTTTAAGAATCATTTGCCCAGAATGGTATAAGGCAGGGGTGTCAAACTCAATTTCATTGAGGGCCACATCAGGGTTGTGTTTGACTTTGGGGGCCAGGGTGGGCATGGCCAGCTCGACATCACTTGTAGTAGCCCGAGCACTCTGCCAGAGAAAACAGGCTCCTGAGCTCCGTTTTCGGCTGCGACAGCCTCCTGCAACCCTCTGCCAGTGAAAATGGAGCTCGAGGGGCCCCCTGCTGAGCTCCGTTTTCGAGCTCTGTTTTCGCTGGCTGTGGCACTGTGGGTCAGTCCTTTGCTGTTTCCAGGGTGACCCTGCGGGCCAGATCTAAATAGCCCGCGGGCTGCATCCAGCCTGTTGACACCACGGTATAGGGTCTCCTGATTGAGAAGGGTTGGTCTAGAAGACCTCCAAGCTCCCTTCCAACTTTGTTATTCTGATACTAACCCATATTCTTGACCTTCATTAGGCACAGAAGTCAGCTGGGTGACCCATTTCAGACCCCTTACAGGGTTGCAGTGGAGTGGTGGGTGGGGATATTTGCAGACGGAGCAATCCTGTGACAGAATGTGGTCTGGATTCCCAGGAAGGAGGAGGTACATTCCAGAGGAGCAAGAGATACTGCCGTTTAGATACTTTGTGAGAGAGAAAGAGGATGAAGATGACTCCTTCCTAATAGTTCCCAGAGTTATATTTTATGGTGCGAGTAGTCTGCTGTAGACAGATTTCTGTCTGTAGCTGAGGAAGGTGTCCAGCTATTGTAGCAAGACAAACCATCTTGAGACATAAACTTCAGCTTCAATTGTGTGATGATAGCTGGTCTGTAGTCCTGAGCCATGACTTTTCTCTTCTCTCTTTTGCCTAACCAGTTTCTTTAAAGGAAAGTGGTCACAAAAAGAGCTCCCTCCCAACCTCCTCTGCAAGGGTGAGAAGGCTCTGTTTCTCACAGCAGTGTTCAACTGACAATTGAAAGATAAATACATTTAAACGTTTGTTATGGAAAGCCACCAGGTGTTTACACTATGTAGAAATTCGACTTCCCTAATCTGTAAACATTATAGAGGAAAAGAGGCCAAGATATTAACTAAAGCAACATTTCCAAGAAGCAGAGTGTTTATATTGTGGGAAGACTGTTGAAAAATGTGCAGCCAAACACTTGCTCCAGGTGTTCGAGGCACTCTTTCAAAAAAACTTCAAAAATACAGAAGTGATTTAAGCCAAAACCCAGCAATTGTTTTGCAGAACCTGGGTGTCAATAAGTAAAGATTTCCCCTGTTCAGTCATGTTCAATTGGACAGGGGAAACCTTTACCTATTGACACCCAGGGCGTGCTCATCTCGGTTTCCTAACCGAGGGAGTCAGTGTTCTCTGAAGACATTTTCATGGTCATATGGCCAGCATGACTATATGCCAAGGTGTACAGAACGCTGTCACATTTCCACCAGAATGGTACCTATTGATCTACTTGCATTTGCATGCTCTCAAACTGCTGGGGTGTGTGTGCGGGAGTTGGAGCGAGGATGGGAGCTCACCTCTTTGCATGGTGCTCCGGTCTCGAACCCAGGCTTCCAGCTGACAAGCTCAGTGACTTTAACCGCTGACCTACCATGCCCCTGGTGTCAATAGGTAACACATATTGTTCCCTCATATTGTTCCCAATCCCACGAGGCTACCAAAACTCATTACATTTCAACATCCTCATTACAGGAGGCTAGAAAATCAGTAATTTGAGTAATAGAGTCCACGATTTTCATACAGAAGCTTATGAAATTTCAGCATTCTCACATTACACAATCTAGGTTTCAACTATGCACACATTTGAAGTATAATTTGCTATGGCAGGCTGGAAGGACTGTTGGGGACGGGCAAAGTGACTTATGATCCAGACTTACAACCATTGCAGAACCCCCATGTTCACATGATCCATAGTCAGATGCTTAGCAACGGACTCATACTTATGACGGTGGCAGTTTCCTGGGATCACGTGATCCTTTTCTGCGACCTTCTGACGAGCAAAATCAATGGGGAAGCCAGGTTCACTTTACAGCGGTGTTACTAACTTAACAACTGCAGTGATTCACTAAAGAAAGGTGGCAAGAAAGGTCATAAAATGGGGCAAAACTCACTTAACAACTGTCTCACTTAGCAACAAAAATTTTGGGCTCAATTGTGGTCGTAAGTCAGGGACCACCTGTATTCATGACAAGGTTTCCAACTGTAAAACTGATCAGTCATTCTGACCAGCAGATGGCAATATTCATGTTTCATAGCAAGAGGAATGTTTGTCAAGACAGATGTCTTCTCCTGGTAACATTTTCATATGTTACCATGTGAGAGATCTTTCTAAACGTATCCATATGCCTTTCCCAATCTGATGTCCACACCTAGGGATTTTCATTGGCCAGCATACCTGAAAGCATCCAGGCTGGAAAAGGTGACCCAGCCACTAATTTCTGCATCAACACCTACAGAAAGAGCTGCTCAGTCGCATCTACAGGCTTAACTGGTCAGAAGTCCAGGGATTTTCTGCCTGCTTTTTCAAAGATCAGCATTCAAGCCATCCGTGGTGCTGAAAAAGGCAGACGACTCAGCCTTTCACTGGACTTTACTCCCACCCTCTAAACCAGGTGTATCCAACGTTGGGCAAATATAAAACTTGTGGACTTCAACTCCCAGAATTCCCCAGCCAACCACTGAAGTGGATGGGTCTTAAAAAGTGCCAAGGTTGGCCAACCCTGATCTAAAAGTCCTTTCTGCACTTTAAACTGATGTGAAAAACAGTGGCAATAGCAATAACAATAGGACTTAGATTTATATGCTGCTTCATAGTGCTTTAAAGCCCTCTCTGTAAATTTACGGAGTCAGCCTATTGCCTCAACAATCTGGGTTCTCATTTTACTGATCTCAGAAGGATGGAAGGCTGACTCAACCTTGAGCCAGTCAAGATCGAACTCCTGGCAGTGGGCAGATAGCCTGCAATGCTGCATTCTAACCACTGCACCATCACATCTATTTTGATAGGCTATCCTGAATCAGTGAGTTGGGCGGCCATATAAATTTTCTTAATGAGAAATTAATAAACCTGCAGCTACCGGGAGCCGTCAAGATATTTTGGATTATAGCTCCCATTCTCCCCAGCCAGAAGAGACAGCAGTTTTGTGATGCAGCCATCAAAGAACTTGACCGTGGTTTTTCTTTGCTTGACATCCTCCAGACGTTCAATCATCTCTCATCACTACTGTCTATTCTGACTAGGGATAGATAGTAGCTGCAGGTTTATTAATTTATCATTAAGAAGATTTATATAGCCACCCAATTTACTTGCAGTGACTCCAGGCATGGGCAGCCTATCAAAATAAAACCACAATACAAAAGCCAATAAAAACTCACCCCCTGGCAACAACAATCAAACCAAGCACTTACTGGGCTCCACTTCACCCAGAAGCCCCCATGTCTTCAAGACCTTTTGAAAGGGTGTCAAAGTGTGTGTGTGTGTGTGTCTGTGTGTGTGTGTGTGTCTTATTTCCGAAGGCTGCTGTACATGAAGTGAGTGACTCAGATCCAACTTTTTGAAATCAATGGGATATTCAACATGGTCATCTTGTTTCTCTAAAATAATGAAATCTGCATCCATTCTCTCTTGCAAATTCCATTGTCAGAGCTGCCATCATATGCCTGAGCTTTGAATTTCCTAGCTATCAGTCTGCCATGTACTATGGGGGAAGGGAGCCGGACGGGAGGGGGTAACTACTCACTGTACCTTCTAGAGACACCACCTCAAGGTCAAAGCCCTGGGAATGGAATGCAATGGCTCACCAATCATCCCGCCCTTGAAGTTCCCAAATATAAAATATAATTGGACAATAAGGGGCCCAGGGGAGCAGAAGAACTGATCAGGGAACTTTTGGCATGCGAACTTCTGTTCTGGCTTTGCTATACTGTAAACCACTTGGCTTTTAGTAGAAGTATACCTTTCACTGCAAATGGAGTCAAGGGTCTTTCTTGCCTAAAGAACCAACTCAGATTCTTTAGTCATCCATCCATTATATCTGGCAGACATGACTAATATGTTTCTATTCTCCATCAAGGTGTCAATCTAATCTAAACCTTCTCTGTTTCATTAAAGCCAAAGCAATCATTCCAGCTTGCTGCACTTAGATTAAGCTCCAGAGTATTCTAGCTGCATAGTCATTGGTCATTGATTACTGTTTTTTATGTATATGGAGCAGGCTGAGAAAAAAAAAACCCTAGCCCATTAATTGAAATCTGTCTCATCTCTAGACTACTGTCTCCAGATGCTGGCTATCAAAGGACCCTGGGAGGCCATATGGATTTCACCCATCTGTCTTGGAGCTATCGTTAATGGGGGAAAGGGCCTAATAGCCTTCTGAAATACATGAAGAAAAGGCACACTGTCATTCAGATGAATCTGGCAGAGCTGGGATTCGAATCTCCCGAGACATACAGGCTCGAGCAAATGATCAGCTGAATCTCCGAAAGAAGAAACAATAAGCAAGGCATTAAATACTGACCTCCAAAGCTCTTTGTTTGCATAATTTATGGTGAGACACTCAGAGTTCAAACATTAATTCTGAGAACTTGTCAATTAGTACGTTAGGAACAGCACAGATCTGAACATGGCGACAGGATGATGCTTGAAAGCAGCTCAGGGACTGCGACCGGTATTAGTTATCCACGTGCTTGTTTTGTACAGATAGTCCTTAACTTACAACCCAATTGGGAGAAGAACTTGGGTTGCTAAGCAAGGTGGTGGATAAGTGAGTTGCGCCTGATTTTTATGATCTTTTTTGTGCCATGGTGGTTAAACAAATCACTGATGTTATTAACTGAACCATGTGGTCATTAAGTGACTCCAGCTTCCCGCATTGACTCTGCTTGTCAGAAGCCAGCTTGCAAATGGCGATCATGTGACCCTGGGACGTTGCAACCATCATAAAATTAATGCCGATTGCTAAGCACCTAAATTTTGATCAAAAGACTATGGCAATTCTTTGATGGAGATAAGTTTGGAACTGGTTGCAAGACAACTTTTTTCTGCAAATGCAGATTCCGCTAAACCAGTGTTTCTCAACCTTGGTAGCTTGAAGATGGGTGGACTTCAACTCCCAGAATCCCCCAGCCAGCAGCGCTGGCTGGGGGATTCTGGGAGTTGAAGTCCACCCATCTTCAAGCTA
>WNWU01000035.1:6180707-6211177 GCA_012654045.1 Ptyas mucosa
GCTGGCTGGGGGATTCTGGGAGTTGAAGTCCACCCATCTTCAAGCTACCAAGGTTGAGAAACACTGCGCTAAACCAAGCAAGATTAGAATGTGAGAAAAGGAAACTAAGGATTGGAAAGACAAGGATGGACTCCATGACCCCTCCTCTATCTGGCCTTACAGGCGTAGAAGAAAACATGAAGGAAGGTAGGAAACAGGCCATGAAGCTCGAACTTGGAGACAGATTAAGGCAAGAGAAGCAATTCATGGTCTCAAGACTGAAAAATCGCTTTTTGGAGTTCCCAGTGGGCCAAAATCAGTGTTGGCTCTCACTGCTTCAAGCAGGAAGCAGATGAATGAAAGAGTGAGCTAAGTTATTATGTAGGTTTAAGCATTTGTTGAAAGTCCAGGAAAAATGAAGCATCCCAGCCCTGGCCATGTAACATCTAGCCTCATTCACTTTGTGTTATCCTCCCAACTGCAATAGTCACCACACCCCAAATGTTGTGCAGCGGCCACAAAAAGAACAACTTTAAAGAACAGCTATATGGTTATTACAAATCATTATTTGCTTCAGTCCAGAACAGAAGACAAAATTAGGTTTATAGTTCCTCTCTTTCATCTTTCTCCTTCCTTCCTTCTTTCCTTCCTTCCTTCCTCCCTCCCTCCCCTTATTTTTATTTATAGTCAACTCAAAGTGATGTTCATGCCAATTTTCCCCGCAACAAGAACCTCCTGTGAGATGTGTTGCACTGAGACAGGAGGATAGATCCACTGTCACCCAGACAGCTTTTATGCTTAAGGTGGTACTAGAACTCCCAGTCTTTCTAGTATGTGCACGTGTGTGCATGTGGACACTTTTGGATCAGTGTTGACGCTTGGCAACTGCCTGGACTAGTCCTTACAGTTTCCTTGGCAGGATTTCAGAAGTGCCTGCCTCCTTTTCTGATTTCTAACCCAGAATTCTCCATTATTCCAACATGATGAACTTTCTATTTTTCCTTCTTTGAATTTCTCACCTGGGACAAAAGACAAGCAGCAAACACGCAAGTCAAAACAGAAGAAAACTGCAATCAGAAGTCCTGCAAAGTTACAGACATTGGAGCAAGACTGCTATGGAGCAAGCCTTGTCCAGAAGCATCTTTGACACCAATTTGAACATCTATGAAGAAGGGTTGATCAAGGATTTGGGCATGACATGATAGCAGTCTTCCAATATCTCAGGGGTTGCCACAAAGAAGGGGTGATCAATGTATTTTCCAAGCACCAGAAGGGAAGGCAAGAAGCAATGGATGGAAACTTATCAAAGAGAGAAGCAACCTGGAACGAAGAAGAAATTTCTTGACAGGTGAGAACAATTAAGCAGTGGAATGGTTTGCCTTCAGGGGTTGTGGGTGCTGGAGGTTTTTAAGAAGGAGGTTTTTAAGAAGAGCCACTTGTCTGAAATGGTATAGGGCTGTGATGGTGAACTATGGCATGTGTGCCATGGGTAGCACACAGAGCCCTCTCTGCAGGCACGCTAGCCATCGCCCCAGCCCAGCTCCACCGCACATGCGTGCGTGCCTCCCGCCGGCCAGCTGGTCTTCGGGTCTCTGCCACGCATGTGCAGGGGACATGGCACATACACGGGGAGTGCAGGTTGGTGCAAGAGGCTTTCCAGGTCCAAAACGGGATGCAGAGGGGTGGGGCACATGCGTGGGTGGGTGCTCGCATTGCATTTCGGGGATTTAGGCACACGTACTTTGGGCACTTGACACCAAAAAGGTTAACCATCACTGGTATAGGGTCTCTTGCTTGAGCAGGGGGTTGTACTAACAGACCTCCAAGGTCCCTTCCAGCTCAATTTTGAATCTGAAAAAAAAAAAATATCTGATCTTAGCAGAGCCGCCTGTCAAGTCAAGCTCCTTGGGCTTCATTAGCCTTCTATTTCTAAAGAATGTTCTTCTTTGACCTGCTCTGGAGGATTTAAGGTGCCTCCACATTCATATTCATGCCTCATCCACAACATTTTACAATGTGACTTCAGTTAAGAGGGAGGCTCAGCAGAAGGTTGCTCAGAACAACGGAGCTGAGATGTATCCCAGCATCCCTCCAATTAGCACATGCTCATCACAAAAAAAAAAAAAAAAAAAAAATCCTCTCTGACTCTGCTCATATCTGAAATTGGACGCCAAAGACAGAACTCAGGGTCCTGCTGCACATTTTCCCATGTGCCCGATAATATGACTGAAGCTGGTAGAGCAGAATGGCTGGTAGAGCAGCTGCAGGCAATGAATTATGTATGTCCATTTTCTAGGCAGCAGCATAAAAGGGCCATATTCCTTCTCTCTCTTGAGCAGAAGCACAATCAGCAAAAACTAGACATCACCCGTGTCATGGACAGTAAAGTTACAACAGAGAAGAGAGGAAAATAAAGAGGTTTGGGGGGGAAAAACCCCCAGATTTTTCTATTATTTCTGAAAAACAGAGCAGAACAATTGGAAGGCTCAGTGTCTATGGAGATTCTCAATCATCCAGATCATTGTTGTCCCAAAGGTATTTTACCAAAAGGTAACTGGACTTTATTTTTTTCTTGCAAACATTTCGCTTCTCATCCAAGAAGTTTCTTCAGTTCTAATTGAAGATGAAGCCAAATGTTTTCAAGAAAAAAGCAAGAAAATCCAGTTGTCTTTTGGAGAAGCATCTTCAGGACATAGAAAGGCTCCTTCTAGGAATTATTTAGCATAGTCCTTTTAATAGACTGTGAGCTCTGCTCAAGCTGCGGATACTTGGAGATAAAAAGCAGGTGGCTCACTAATAAATCCAGAGCAATAGTATTTGGATCTTCCAAAATAGGATGGTTCTGAAAATTGGTAGCCTCAAAGCTGTGGAGGCCTCCTTCTCCTCTGTCCCTAAAGCAGGGGTAAAATGCTCCCGGTTCGGACCGGATCACCCGATCCGGTAGCGATGGAGGCAGGTGGTTCGGAGAACCGGTAGCAAAAATCCCTGCCCCCCCCCATGCCCAGCTGAGCCGTACAATCATCAGAGGCTTTTTTTTTTACTTTTAAAAGCATTTTTTCTACAATCTGTTCGGCCAAAAAATGCTTTTAAAAGTAAAAAAAAAAAGCCTCTGATGATTGCACGGCTCAGCTGGGATCGTCAGAAGCATTTAAAAGAAAAAAAGCCTCTGCTGATCAAGAAACTCAGCTTGGATCGTCAGAGCCTTTTGAAAGCATTTTTTAACAACCTCTTCTCCGAAGAGGTTGTAGAAAAAATGGTTTTAAAAGTAAAAAGAAAAAAATTGGCCACACCAATCCAGTCACATTACCCCCCACCAAGCCATGTCCACAGAACCGGTAGTAACAAATTTTAGATTTCACCACTACCCTAAAGCCTTAGTAAGATCACACGTAGAATACTGGATCCAGTTTTGGTCACCACAAAGGATGACCAAAGAGATATTGAGACTCTAGAAAGGGTGCAGAGAAGAACAACCAAGATGATTAGGGGACTGGAGGCTAAAATGTATGAAAAATGGTTACAGGAACCAGGCATGACTAATCTAGTGAAGAGAAGGACATGATAGCAGTCTTCCAATATTTGAGGGGCTGCCACCTATTTTCCAAAGCACCTGAAGGCCAGATAAGGAATAATGGATGGAAACTGAACAAGGAGAGATTCAACTTAAAAATAAGGAGAAATTTTCCGACCGTGAGAACATCAACCAATGGATCAGCTTGTGTTCAGAAGTTGTGGGAGCTTCATCACTGGAAGCTTTCAAGAAGAGACTGGACTGCCATTTGTCAGAAATGGTGTAGGGTCTCCTGCTTGGGGGGGGGGGTTGGACTAGATAACCTACAAGGTCCCTTCCAACTCTGTTAATCTGTTAAAGTTGGCTCTGATGGCACCATGTCTTCTCATTTAAGACCAACACCATATGAAGCCTTGACATATGAATACACCCCATAACATCTTAGCATCATTATAAAACACAGAAGGAATCTTAGCCAAAATCTATAAAAGCAGCAAAACTCCCAGCCTTCCACATTCTGGATCATTACCCATTCACCATTTTTTTCACCAAATGTTAAATTCTTTCCTCCCAGCCACCAAAGGCTGCCTCTTCCTGCTTGGGAGTTTTTTTGGTATCTATATTGTGGTCATAGCCCATCGGCTTGTTGAACCAAAGGTCCTGAGCAGAGAACATGCTTCTCTCTTCCAACTTTACTTAGAGGTTTACATTTCCTTCAACTATACATGTCTGAATTTATCATAGTAACCACCCACCAGCACAACTAGGAAATGTTAAGAAAATGCCTTGGGAACAGTCCATATTACATATTCTCTGAAGAAAGTTGTCTTCTACAGGATGACTTCTGAAGGTTCGGAAAGACTGAAGTGAGGTTCACCTTATGATTGAAAGAACTGAAGTAGATTAAAATTAAGTGCCTTAGATCTGAACTCTAAAGCAAATATCTTCTTTTTTCCTTTATACATTAAGAAGATAACAGAATAACAGAGCTGGCAGTATTTCAGCCACACTTTAAATTCTTTCAGATCATAGCAATTTCTGAACCATGTGAAGGTCTCCCAACGTGTGCAACTTAATATTTCTTTTTCGCTCCCAAACCAGGGCCATAATAGAGTTGGGCCTCCAATCCTAAAATAAATTAAACTACTGGTTACATTACACACAAGCCTCTTTTAAGGAGTAATGACAACACAGGAAGCTTAGAACATTATCTGAGTAAGGAGTAGCACCTGAAGGTGGCATCTGTATAAGGACATATTCCTGGTTTGGAATCTACATGAATCTCCCATGTAGCAGGATTCTCCATGACCACTAGATGACAGCAAAGACATAGAGATGTCTAACAATATCTCACTGCTGCCATCTAGTGGTCAGCTCAGACTGCACACAGTGAAGTGGGCTCTTCTTTGCTACTCACTTCCATCCAGTTTTTCATCTCCACCTACTGCACAATTCTAGACAAATCCCTATGTTCTTTATGGGCAGGCATCAGCCTCACAACAGACCTCAACCAGGTTTGATTCTTAAAGAAGAGAATGCCCTAACAGGCTCTGCTGTCCTTGACTGTACTGATACCATAGCCCAGCCCCCCGAAATCACCCAGTGATTGCATTAGCTATTTGAGCAAACCTATTTCTGCAAAACCCAGGAATATGCTGGACTAAATGCAGCTGACATTCGGCGATGTCCTCCAACTCAATAGATTAAAGTGGACCTTAGATTTGATCGGCTTCAATAATAGCACCAGAAGATTAGCTTTCAGATTCTTTTCCCCCATTAAAGACACTGAACTATTTCTTGTAACCATAAAGCCATCTGTATAATGATTCATTCCAAGCATATTTTAAACAGAGTGCAGAAACAAAAAGTACTTAGTGCTAATTTCTTTTGTTTTGCTTTGTTTTTAATTGGAGATCTTGTCTCCCTAAAACCACGTGCTCTGCTTAGCAAGGTTTAGATTCTCCAGCTTGCAGACAGACAAAATAAGACATTGTCTCGAAAATTTTTCCAAGGGTGCTTCAACAGACAGATGCCAAACTGTCCGCCCTCTCAAACATTCCCTCTGTTTTTAAACCTCTGGATTATCCTGCTCAGAGAAGGGGGAAAGAGGGATGTTAAATACTAAATTGCTAAGGGCTGGTTTTAAAATGCAACTTTTTACTAGAATGAGATAAGAATCAGATTCTTTGCTCCCATGGAAAATGCTGTCCACATTTTCTTTCCTACTAATACCCCGGCTTTAAGGAGCCAAAAGTCAGGAAATTCCCACTGGAAAAAGAAATGCTACATTTCTGGGTAAAAATAACAATAACAGAGTTGGAAGGGACCTTGGAGGTCTTCTAGTTCAACCCCCTGCTCAAGCAGGAAATCCTATACCCGTGATGGTGAACCCATGGCACGCGTGCCAGAGGTGGCACGCAGAGCCCTCTTTGTGGGCATGTGCAGGACGGAACATTCAACATTTAACATTCAGGATGGAAAACGTCCTGAAAAGCGTCATGAAAAAGGCCCCAAAATTGTCCTGAAAAACAGCCTGAAAAATGTCCTGGAAACAGCCTGAAAAATGTTCTGAAAACAGCCCAGAAAACGGCCCGAAAAACTGTCTGAAAACAGCCTGAACAATGACCAAAAACCAGGCATGTGCACTGGTTAGCTGGTCTTCGGATTTCTGGCACTCCAGTGCTCCAGCGCATGCACGCGCGTTCCGGGTTGGGCACTCGGTGCTGAAAAGGTTCGCCATCACTGCCCTATACCATTCCAGACAAAACACTGGAGGTTTTTAAAAAGCGATTGGACAACCACTTCAGACAAATGGTTGTCTAATCTATTTTTAAAAACCTCCAGTGTTGGAGCATCTACAACTTCTGGAGGCAAGTTGTTCCACTGATTACTGGTAATTGTTTTGACTGACATGAAATTTGACCTTACTTCTAAGGTTGGTTCTTTCCTTGATTAGTTTCCATCCATTGCGTCTTGTCCAGCTTTCTGGTGCTTTGGACAAGAGGTTGACCCCCTCTTCTTTGTGGCAGCCCCATAAATATGGGAACACTGCTATCATGTCTCCCCTAGTCCTCCTTTTCATTAAACTAGACATACCCAATTCCTGCAACTATTCTTCATATGTTTTAGCCTTCAGTCTCTTAAATCTGATTTTTGTCTTTTCTTGGATGTTCCTTGCTGAAATTTTGTTTCTTTCGTATCACAGAAGCATCAACAATTCCTTCTGTGTTGCAGGATTAAATTGCAGATAAACATCCTTCTTCATAATTAGGCCATTGATACAGAGCTGTTTTTCGTTGGAGTAGACATCAACCATATTTTCATGCCTCCTCCCACCTAAAGATATACACAGGCCAAAATCTTACATGATTTCCAACATTCCTTCCTGATGTGTGTTCTGGTGTCCTTGTTTTAAATCTCATGAACCCACTAAAATCTGGAGAGATTTCAGTGACTTTTAACATTAGAAAATATTATTAAATTTGGGGGCTTTACAAATTTCATCTCAAAGGCTGTAATTGTCTTGTGGCTGATTCCTTATCTGGTTCTTTACCAAAGCCAAATTACAGAGATATTTGACTAAAATCTAAGAATCTAAAAGAAGGTATTTTTTTTTCAATTGAAGCAGTATTCCTTAACATACTGCAATTTTGTTTGATTTTTCACTATTATATGCAACATTTGGGTGAGATTGAGCAATTAGAGAAGAGCTTCACCGAATATGGAGAAATGAGAACACAGAAAGATAACTAGAGTTCAATTCACATAGTAATTTAACAATGTGAAATCAGGAAAACTGCCTTTCATGGCGTCCCAGCTCTTCACCTTTTGCCATAGTAGAGAAAAAGGGTGGTAAATTATTATGATCCTTTGTTGCTGCCTCCTGATCAGAAGCAGTAGAGAACTGGATATCTTTTGTCAAAAAAATACAAACAAGGAAGGGCTATCAGAGGCGTGGAAGAGATGCCATCACAAAATGCTTCTATTATAGCAGCGGTCTTCAAACGTGGCAGCTTTAAGACTTGTGGATTTCAACTCCCAGAATTCTCCAGCCAGCTATGCTGCTATGCTGGCTGGAGAATTCTGGGAGTTGAAGTCCACAAGTCTTAAAGCTGCCAAGTTTGAAGACCTCTGCTATAGGATACTTAGCAATGTAGAGCACAAGCAGTCCTCACTTAGCAATTACAATAATCAGGACTGGTAACTCCAGCATTAAGCAACATAGTTGTTAAGTAAAACACCACTGAGGCTTGTGACATCAGTTCCGACTGGGTCATTAAGCGAGTCATTACAGTCATTAAGTGAGGCAACATGTGAATGTGATTGCAATATTAACGCCAGCTTCAGCGCTGACTCCGCTTCTCAGCTGTGAAGCGCGCAAATAGTGATGCTATGAACACAGGATGCTGCAACCGTCATAAATAGAAGGACTGGCCATAAAGCGACTTTTTCAATGTCATCATAGCTTCAAACAGTCGTTAAATAGGGCAGCCTTGAAGTGAGGTCTACTAACTGACTGGATGCAACAAGGCATTACAGATAGTCCTCGACTTACAATAGTTCATTTAGTGGCCATTCAAAGTTACGATGACGCCGAAAAAAAGTGACTTATGACTCTTTTTCACACTTACGACCGCTGCAGCATCCCCATGGTCATGTGATCAAAATTCAGGTGCTTGGAAACTGGTTCATATTTATGACCTTTGCAGTGTCCTTGGTGTGTGTGTGTGTGTGATGAACTTTTTCCAACCTTCTGACAAGCAAAGTCAACGGGGAAGCCAGATTCACTTAACAACCGTGTTGCTAATTTGACAACTGTAATGATTCACTTCAGAGTGGCAAGAAAAGTCATAAAATGGGGCAAAAGTCACTCAACAAATGTTTCACTTAGCAACATACATTTTGGGCTCAATTGTGGTCGTAAGACAAGGACTATCTGTACTTATAATTGAATGTCAGTGCTTAACTAGTACAAAGTGCAAGAAAATTTCTACACACTTTTTTGGAAAGAATGTGCGCTCTCAGTTGATGTGTTTTTGTGCTGAGATTATCCATGGATCAGGGGTCTCCAACCTCGGCAACTTTAAGACTTGTGGACTTCAACTCCCAGAGTTCCTCAGCCAGCTCTGAAATGTCCATGGACATTTCTTCTGAGAGCATCCCACATTTTTAGTGACCTAGGAACAGCTAGTTCCCTTGACTGTTGATATTGCATGTAGAATCCAGAAAGTGCACAATAATATCGCACAATTATTTTCCTTCCTATTGTTGCCGACTGGGGGAAAGGAAAAAAGGAGCCATGGAAAAGGGGGTAAAAATACCCCTCACCAGCTGCCAGCAAACAAGCCGGCTGGACTTATCAAATTGTGGCCCTCCATTTAAGGAAGCTACCCCAACCGACATTCTATTTCTCTATTTCACCATTCAGATTTTTTACTGCAGTATTTCCTCCCTCTAATAAACATGTCAAAATGTCAATTTCAGAAAGGACCAGATTAACTAATTCTGCCAATCGGCCCACTTGCTTAGAAGAGAGAGAGAGAGAGAGAGAGAGAGAGAGAGATTTCGGACAATTGTTCTGTGATGATTTGTTAGCATGTAAATATTTCACTGTGCTGATTGTATAAAGTTCTCCAAGCATTCATTCATGCATCCATGGGTGCGGTTTATCCACCACCTCAATCCTAAATGGGATCTCAGAGGCTTACATTATTCATGAACCACTTTCATGAGGTTTGAGCTTTCTCGTCATACCTACCTGTCCCGTCTTCCAAGTGTCCGAAGTTACAGATCTGAGTTATGTGGTGGATCCACACGTGCATTTCCTCTTCCGATTTGGCCACCAGGTAGAAGGTGCGGTAGGTTGTTTTCACAACGAAAACGAAGTTATTCTGGAACTCCTTCTTGATCAGGTTGGAGCCTGAGTGCTTCACCACTTCACACTCGTTCAGATCGATCACCCGGATGGGCTTCTTGGAATGACTGTTCCGATAATATTCCAGCACATCAGGGTTGCCGCTCATCCGGCCTTGACGTAACACGAACCAGCGTTTCCGCCAAGCCTGAGGAATAAGGAAAGAAGAAGAAGAAGAAAAATGATTGAGAAAATAAAGAGAAAGATACTCCTGACCGTATTGTTTCTCTAGCTCTGAGCTCTTCCAGAATCTAGCCATATACAGGTAGTCCTTTTCTTAGTCTACAATTGAACCCAACACTTCTGTTGCTAAGTAAGACAATTGTTAAGTGAGTTTTGTCCCATTTTATGACTTTTCTTGCCACATTTGTTAAGTGAATCATTGCAGTTGTTAAAATTAGCAACACAGTTGTTATGTGAATCTGGCTTCGTTATGGGCTTTGCTTGTCAGAAGGCACATAAAAGGTGATCACATGACCCCAGGATGCTGCAACCATCATAGATATGAGCCAATTGTCAAGCATTCTAATGTAAATCATGTGCCCATGGGGATGCTGGAAAGGCTGTAACTGTGAAAAACAGTCATAAGTCACTTTTTTCAAGGCTGTTGTAAGTTGTAACTTTGAACGGTCACTAAACAAACTGATATAAGTCAAAGACTACCTGTACTACTAAAATTCTCACTGTTATAACTCTTAACTGGACAAAACAGTGCATCATAAGGCAACAATTTTTAGACCAGAGTACCTCAAATAGGCTAACTTATAGAATGTGTCCAAAATCCAGGACCCATGACACCTGAGGGAATGAAATTTGGGGAAGCTATGGCTGCTTTGGCGAAGTCATGTGACCTTCACTTTCAAAGTTCCATGACAGTTTCCCAGCCACTCTTGCAATCAATCCCCTCTCTTCCTCCCTTATCCAGCAACAGCCACTTACCCAGAGAAAGGAGGGGAGATAGATTTCTGATGCTTTTTGTCTGATTCCCTCAAGAAACCTCAAAGGGGAAACCAGCAGGAAGTCAGAAGTCACTGCTGCTTCCACTCCTTTTTTGCCTATCCTTGGTCATTCTGTTTCTCTGTTTAGGTTCATCTCTGAAATGGTGACCCAACGAGGCACAGGCTGTCTAATCTCTACTGAAATTCAATTGCTTGTGCGACAGAGAGTGGACAGCTAAATACATTTAAGAATAACAGTGGGAGCTCTACTTAACTAATTTAAATTTAAAATAACTGAATTACAATTGTATGGTTGCCCTGGCCTCACCCCCTTGTGGAGGGTAGCCTTCCACAGGCCATTAAATGCCATGACCTCAAATCAAAAAGAGCTGTGCATATGTATTACTCAAGGTGTTTAACTAGAAAGTCCTGAAGCCTTTCAACAAACAACACATTTGTGTCTTTATTTACATATTTATTTCTGTATTTATAGTCTGCACTTAGCAATCTCTCTCAACCTCTTCCCACTGAAATAACAAGACACTGTTGAAAACACTGCATCATCAGTCAGAGAAACAATTTGCCAACTGCAGTAAAAGAAGAGTAGAGAGAGAGAAAGGGAGGATGGGGGATCTAGAATCCAACAGTTACTGAACAGAATGCACAATGAACACCTCAAAGAATCCCAAAGTTTGTGTAAGCCACTAAGTCTTAAGGAAGAGCAAAAATAAATTTATTAGGATGCTGAAAATCTGAGAAGAGACATCCTACAATGGGGTTCCACAACTCAGAAGACCCTGAACATGTCCTTATGTACCATCTTGGGGAGGAAGAGGGCATTCTGAGGCTTGGAATCTCAGAATATCCTCAGACATTGAGTTGGGGAAGGCAGGTCTAATGCAGGAAAGCTCTGTTGAGCCTTTGGAATTACACACACACACACACAAACCTCACAAGCACAAAACCAAAAGTCATTGAATTGAGGTGTGGGGGTTGCTTATTCTCCCACCTCTGTTGTTCAAGGCTAAATTCATACTGTGCCCAAATAAGCATTTGGCATAAAAATTACGAGCAAGAAAAAGCTATTACCACCTTTCTTCAATGCTTAGGAGCTGCGGTGGTGCAGTGGTTAGAGTGCAGTACTATAGGCTGTACTTCTGCTGACTTCTGGCTGCCTACAATTTGGCAGTTCAAATCTCACCAGGCTCGAGGTTGACTCAGCCTTCCATCCTTCTGAGGTGGGTAAAAAGCGGACCCAGATTGTTGAGGGCAAGAGCCTGACTCTGTAAACCACTTAGAGAGGGCTGTAAAGCACTTGAAGCAGTATATAAGTCTAAGTGCTATTGCTATTGCTTTCCCAGTGGGCACAATGACCAAGTGGTTTAAGACGCTGAGCTTCTCAGCTGGAGGCCTAACAGTCCAGGTTCGAGACCTGAGTGCCACCCAACAGTTGAGCTCCCATTCCTTGTCCCTGCCCACCTAGCAGTATGAAAGCATGCAAATGAGAGTAGATTAATAGGTACCATTTTGGTGGGAAGTTAACAGTATTCTGTGCACCTCTGGCATATGAGTTTAAGAGTTTATTAGATTTCTATACTGCCCTTCTCCCAGGGGACTCAGGGCGATGTACAGCCACATTAAAACACATGAATTTATAAAATTTAAAACCAATTAAAACAAATATATACAATTTGGCCCTCAAATTAAAACACACATATGCCCACTTAAAATTCATATTAGGCCAGTCCGGCTTGCTGAAACAGGAAGGTCTTTAGGGCACAGTGAAAAGTACGCAGGTCGGGGCTAAAATGAAGCTCTAGGGGCAGCTCATTCCAAAGGGCTGGTGCCTCCACAGAGAAGGCTCTCCCCCTGGGTGTCGCCAGTCGGCATTGTTTGGCCGACGGCACCCTGAGGAGCCCCTCTCTATGGGAGCGTATTGGCCAGTGGGAGGTTGTTGATGGCAGAAGGCGGTCTCATATGTACCCAGGTCCTAAGCCATGAAGTGCTTTAAAGGTGGTGACCAACATCTTGAATCGCACTCGGAAGACCAATGGGAGCCAGTGCAGCTCGTGCAGGAGGGGTGTTGCATGGGCGTGCCGAGTCGCACCCATAACCACTCTGCTCTTTTCTGTGGTCATATAGCCACATGACCACAGAAAACGTCTCCGGACAATTCTGGCTCCCTTGGCCAAGAAACGGAGATGAGCCCCATAGAGTCAGACTGGAGAGAAAAACCTTGAGGATTGGAAACCTCAATGCTTTCCCAGAAATCCCACTCAGAAGAAACAGAATTTATGTGACCCCACACATCAGATCCAGCTTTCTTGTTCCCGTTACTGAATCTCTGAACCTGGGAGGATTTAAGTATCACAAAGTTTGCTTAAATGGCTTCCAGATCCCCCGGAAGGCCTCTCCATCCCATCAGCCATGTCTTTCAGCTCCAAGTCTCTTCTCAAGAAATCAATAAAGCTTCTTAACATTTCCTCAAGGTCTTCTGAGACTTTAGGAACTGCTGTCCAACCTTCCAAGATTTCACATAAGACTACCAGCATCTTTCACAATTTCAATGAAATCTTGTGAAATGTTGGTGTTTTTGCACAAGATATCGAAGGATCACTAAAATCTTCAACATCCTATCACATTTTAAGGGAGAAGTGAAGCTACATGTAACTGGGAACTTGGTGATGGTCACATCAGGGCCTGCTCTTCAACAAACAGAGGTGCTTTTGCTATTAAGATTTTTGCCTGCCAACACTCATCCAAAATACAAAGCCAAAATACAACAGGTAAAAATGTTTTAAGTTTCTCCCTCCTGGGGTTTTTCTTCCCAAGGTACTAAACATCTGCAGGACTTCAGTTGCATCTGACTGGACTTAGCAAGCCAAAATCCATTGGGGAAGAGTTACAGGCAGGGCGATAAAAATTTTGTTTTTAGCTGTCCTTCTCACTGTCAAAGCGGACTAAACAAAGCAGAAAGACAAGTAGCAATGGATGGAAACTGAATGAAGAGAAAAGCAACCTAGAACTAAGGAGAAATTTCCTGACAATAAGAACAACAACAACAATAATAATAAGACAATAAGATGTGGTGGCTCAGTGGGTAAGACGCTGAGCTTGTCGATCAAAAGGTCAGCAGTTCCACGGTTCGAATCCCTAGTGCCGCGTAACGGGGTGAGCTCCCATTACTTGTCCCAGCTTCTGCCAACCTAGCAGTCAAAAGCACGTAAAAAAATGCAAGTAGAAAAATAGGGACCACCTTTGGTAGGAAGGTAACAGCGTTCCGTGCGCCTTTGGCATTGAGTCATGCTGGCCACATGACCATGGAGACGTCTTTGGACAGCGCTGGCTCTTCAGCTTTGAAACGGAGATGAGCACCGCCCCCTAGAGTCGAGAACAACTAGCACATATGTGCGAGGGGAACCTTTACCTTTTTTTAAAGAACAATCAAGCAGTGGAACAACTTGCCTTGAGAATGTATGGGTGCTCCAACACTGGAGGCTTTTAAGAAGGGACTGGACAACCTTTTGTTGAAAATGGTATAGAGTCTCTTGCTTGAGCAGGTGGTTGGACTAGAAGACCTCCAAAGTCCCTTCCAACTCTGTTATTCTGTATTCTATAGATAGAAAGCAGTTTTCTCCCAGTGGCTGGGAGAAGATTCAGCATATCTATTTTGTGGTTTCTGGAAATGAGTATCTAATGGTTTCATGGCTTTGATGCATATCTACATTATGCATTTTCTGACCCTTCTTTTTCCTAGCATAAGAACAGACTTCCAAGAATGATTTCAATCAAACCACATAGAGAGCCAGCGTGACTCTGTATTAATTTACATTGACCCTTTGCAAATAGTTACAAAACCCCCACAGTGGTTAAAGAAAGGATTATAGAGTGAAACTTGCTATCTCACCACTTTCTTGTCATCTCTATATTTTTGCTTGCTTATCTTCACCGCGTATTTGCCTCCAATAACCTGAACAGTTGCATTTACAAATTCTAATGCTAAACCTGGATCCATTTTAGGACAGGTTGCTGAGCAAGACAGAGTCTCCCTTGAAAGCAAAACAATGCATATCTTACTTGATGGATTCTCATCTTTTTTCCTTAAGCATCTCAAAAAACCTGGCAAGCGTGTAAGGACAAAATAGAACAAAAAACAGAAACAAGTTTGGGTTTGTGGCTTAATGTAACACACACTATGATTAAAAGAAGCCAATTACAAACAACTTAGCATCAATCCATGATTAAAGTAATTGAAAGTGGGTTAAGATATTAAGACTATTCACAACTAGGCAGAACAAACCCTGATCTTACTTTTACATACAGCTAGCCCTCAACTTCACAAACGTTTATTTAATGATTATAATATCACTGAAAAAAATTATGATTGTTTTTCACTTATAACTGTTGCAGCATTCCCATGGTCACATGATCAATATTTAGATGCTTGGCAACTGGCTCATATTTATGACGGTTGCAGTGTCCCGGGGTCATGGAATCACCTTTTACGACCTTCTGACAAGCAAAGTCAATAGGGAAGCCAGATTCACTTAACAACCATGTTAATAACTTCAACAACTGCAGTGATTCACTTAAAAACTGTGGTAAGAAAGGGCATAAAATGGGGCAAAACTTACTTAACAACTGTCTCACTTAGCAACAGAAATTTTGGGCTCAATTGTGGTCTGAAGGATTCTGTAAGTCCAGTTTATGAGCTTGATTAAAGAAAGCATCTAATCCTATGAGATGCACTTTGCACCCACTAGAGTCTAGACCATAATCAGCCATGTGGAAACCCATGTCTACACTTTCCACGAATTCTGAACCATCTTGGAAAAAACTACAATAAAATGATTCGAAAAGCAAAACGAATTACTGCTGTGTTCACCAAAGCAAGCAATTTGAAAATGAACAAAGGCCACCATGTAGTCGAATCCTTATTGCTCTGTTGCTTTGTGCCCAGATTCTGGTAGCGGATCAATCGCAGGGCACATTGTTTGCAATGTCTCTGGTTTCAACCCTCGCACGTCTGAGTTGCAATCAGCTAACCATCCTCAGTGAGAAGATCTGGGAAAGGCCTTACCAATGAACTTGGGAAAGACTGTTTCTCCAGAAGAAGGCTGCAAGAGCAGTTCCTGGGGGATGACCACATAACGCAACGACAAGATCGTATGAGACAAGAACGGTGGCACAATTGAAACTGAACACAACCTTCTTAAGGAAGAAAACTCTGAGCCAATTCAACAGAAAGGAACAGACCAGTCATTCACCCAGCGGCAAACTAAACCCTGGTGGGACAAATTCTCCCTACCCAGAGACAATAGATTCACTGAAAAGATGAGTTTGAATGTGGCCACGTTGGTTTGGGCCCGACGGCATTTTTCTGCATAAGATGAAATCTTTCTGTTCAAACCATGACTTGGCTTACTAATTCTGAAAGCCAGCTCCATCCATCTCAAGCAGCCCTGAGTAATTTGTGGTTCACCAAATGTGGCACTTGTGTTGTCATCAAAAGCAGTATTTCTGATAAACACCCCCCTCACCCACACACTTTGGTGTGTGTGTGTGTGTGTGCTACTGATGAGAAATATTTCTCCAAAATCTGCAGGGTAAAAAGGAACAGCTGAGCCACGATTCTTTAGTCTGCAGTCTTCTCCCTGCTGCAGCTCGGCAGATAATTCTGACTTTAACAGCAGGAATTTATTGCTAAGGACAATCTCCTTGTCATTTATAAAAACAAGGTGGAAACCCTCCAGTATAAGATAAAGGGTTTTCAAAGATTGAGTGCATGTAATACAGGTAGACTTGACTTACAATGGTTCATTTAGTGACCATTCAAAGTTACAATGGCACTAAAAAAAGTCACCCATGACCGTCTTTCACTTACAACAACTGCAGCATTCCCCTGGTCACGTGATCAAAATTCAGAGACTTGGCAACTGACTCACATTTATGATGGTTGCAGTGCCCTGGGGTCATAGGACCACCTTTTGTGACCTTCTGACAGTTAATGAGGAACCCTGATTCACTTAGCAACTGTGTTACTAACTTAACAACTGCAATGATTCACTTAACAACTCTGGCAAGAAAGATCGAACAGATAAAGATCGGGCAACTTTATGTGTTCTGACAAGCAAGTCCCCACTTTTAAAGTGGGGGTGGGTGCTGCAACACTGAAGGTTTTTAAGAAGAGATTGGACAACCATTTGTCTGAAATGGCATGGGGTTTCCTGCTTGAGCAAGGGGCTGGTCTAGAAGACCTCTGAGGTTCCTTCCAACATTATTCTGCAAAACTCACTTAACAACTGTTTCACTTAGCAACAGAAATTTTGGGCTCAGTTGTGGTCAGATGTCAAGGGCTACTTCTATGTTCTAAATTTTTGTGGCATTAGTGTCAGGGATTTCCCCCCTTACTTTTGTGACTTAAAAGCCTCGTCTTTTGTGTCCCCCACTTCAGGATGGCTGAAAACTACGATGTCAACTTTCAGAGATCACAGAGAAGATCTCTTTGGGCCTCTTTTAACCTCGGAATTGTTGAATGTTGTCATTCCCCTTGGAGTGTTCAGGAAGAGAAAAATGTCCCTGGCATATTCCAAGAACTTATAAATCATTTTTATGAGCCAGAAATAAAAAAAACCCAGATCATTTAAAAAATATCAGTGACGAAATCACCTCCCCCATTTGATCTGATATACATCCACGGTTAAGAAAACAAGACCGGGCAAAGACATTCTCCCATTTGTTATGCAATGAACGTTTGAAAGAAAGGTAAGCAGAAGGGCTGTTATTTTGAAGATGAGCAAGGATGAGTCCATTCTTCATTGGCCGAATGAGACAAGATGTAGAATGCCAAGAGAAAGCTCAGAATAAAATCAGTGCACCTTGAACTTTAAATTAAATCAGAATAAAACTGGAAGCAAAAGAAAAAGACTACATACTTGTCTCACACTGCAGGCTCGTCCCTACCCCTTTGTATATTTTAAACACCCGGAAAGAAACAGCTGCAAAGGAGTTTAATAAACTTTCAAATTCCTCGTCTGGAGAACGGGCATACAATGGAGTGGAAAAACGATACAGCCTTTGTTGCATAATGATTGTTTGGAAAAAGCTACACAGGATGCTGTGGGAAGGGAAGGCAACATACGTATTGAGCACATGGGCTGGTTTTATATAAATACACCAATAAAAAGTTTCGACACCTGTGTTCATATTATTATTATTATTATTATTATTATTATTATTTGAATTTTTATATCGCCCTTCTTTCAGACTCAGGGCAGTGAACAGCCAGGATAAAACATTTGTGTACAAAAGTTAAAATAATTTTAAGATAATTAAATAAAGTTTGGCTCATAATTTTAAAACATTCAATTAAAATCAATATCAATTTTAAAACCAACATAAAACGTAAAATCAGGCCAGCCCGGCTAATTGAAAGAAATAGGTTTTAAGGGCCCGACGAAAAGTCCGGAGGTCTGGAATCACTCGTATCTCTGGGGGTAGATCGTTCCAGAGGGTGGGTGCCATTACAGAGAAGGCTCTCCCCCTGGGGGTTGCCAGCCGACATTGTCTGGCTGACGGCACCCTGAGGAGGCCCTCTCTGTGGGAGTGAACTGGCCGGTGCGAGGCAATTGGTGGCAGAAGGAGGTCCCGTAAGTACCCCGGCCCTAAGCCATGGAGCCCTTTAAAGGTGATCACCAACACCTTGAAGCGCACCCAGAAGTCCACCAGAAGCCAATGCAGCTCGCGTAGGAGAGGAGTCACATGGGAGTGCTCCGTCGCCCCCATAATCCCCCGCGTGGCCGCATTCTGCACCAGTTGGAGCCTCCGGGTGCACCCCAAGGGGAGCCTCATGTAGAGAGCGTTACAATAGTCCAGATGAGAAGTGACGAGTGCTTGAGTGACCATGCGTAAGGAGTCCCGATCTAGAAAGGGGAGCAACTGGCGTATCAGGCGAACCTGATAGAAGGCCCCCTGGCCATGGCCGTTATATGCTCTTCTAAAGACAGCCGTGCGTCCAGGAGGATGCCTAAGTTGTGGGCCCTTTCCGTGGGGGCCAGTGATTCGTCTCCAATAACCAGCGATGGGGCCAGCTGGCTATACCAGGACGCCGGCAGCCACAGCCACTCGGTCTTGGAAGGGTTGAGTCGAAGCCTGTTTCTCCCCATCCAGACCCGCATGGCTTCAAGGCACTGGGACATCACTTCCAAGGCATCGTTGGGATGGTCTGGGGTGGAGATGTACAGCTGAGTATCATCAGCGTACTGATGGAACTCCACCCCAAAACCACGGATGATCTCACCCAGCGGCTTCACATAAATGTTGAACAGGAGGGGCGAGAGGACCGACCCTTGTGGCACCCCACAAACAAGGCACCTCGGGGTCAACCGCTACCCCCATCAACACCAATTGCGACTGGTCAGAGAGGTAGGAGGAGAACCACCGTAAAACGGTGCCCCCCACCCCCAGTCTCTCCAGCCGGCACAACATGATACCATGGTTGATGGTATCAAAAGTCGCTGAGAGATCTAACAGGACCAGGATAGAGGAATAGCCCCTACCCCGAGCCCTCCAGAGATCATCCACCAATGTGACCAATGCCGTTTCCATGCTGTACCCAGGCCTAAAGCCGGACTGGAGCGGATCTAAATAGACAGCTTCATCCAGGTACTGGGGAAGCTGTCGCGCCACCACACTCTCAACAACCTTCGTAATAAAACAAACATATGACAAATAGTGTATGTTGAATCAATTGTTCCTGCTAACTTTGGAACTACTGTACTTTTTTTAAAAACCAGGGCAGAAGAGCCCGGTTAGTATATGGTTGTAAAAAAGAAAAACAAAAAAACCAGAAGGAGTCTGGTAGAACACTTTTGGACCAACAAATGTTTATTAAAAGGCTAAAACTTTATGAGCTGCTGTTCCTTTCATCAAGGACACAGAGTGGCTCTGCTGATGTAAAATCAAGATCCTGCCAACAGAGAGCCAATGAAGTACAGTTAGTCCTCAACTTACAACACTTCATTTAGTGACCATTCAGTTACAAAGTGACTTATGACCATTTTCCACACTCGCGACCATTGCAGCATCCCCATGGTCACATGACAGTTGGTAACTGACTTATAGTTAGGATTGTTGCAGTGTCCCAAGGGTTCATTGCAGTTAAGTTAGTAACATGGTTGTTAAGTGAATCTGGTTTCCTGGTTTATTTGCTTGTCAGGAGTTTGCAAAAGGTGATCATATGATCCTGGGATATTGCAGCTGTCATAACTATGAGTCAGTTTCCAACTGTCTGAATTTTGATTATGTGACCATGGGGATGTTGTAACGGTTGTAAGTATGAGGGCTACCTGTAAAAGTCTAAATGCTATGCTCTATTTCAATTTTCTTCAAGACTGGCCCACAGGAACTCTTTTATCTACAGTGTTTGGGGAATACCAAGATGCTAATCTTACTAAGTAATCATTATGCAAACAAGTAACCAGAATAAACCAGTGATATCATGTGATGGCATCAACTGGCCCCCTGCAGAACCTCTGAGGATGAGAAGAAGCATTCAGAAAATATGGTATCATTTCCCAGCAGTGTGAATGGCTTTGCAAATTCTCCAGTGGAGGCTGCCATTTATTTTCCTGCAAAAAAAAAACTCCCCTCTGCAATTTTCTGTAGCTTATCAAAAAACAAAAACAAAATCTATTCAGTAATCAAAGGGGGTGGGAGGGTGGGGAAGCAAGAGCATAAAGAGTGCACATTTGGGAATAGATTTTCCTTTTTTTTTTGGCAATAAATTTTATTTTGTTAAGAGCTGTAATGGCTTAATGCAGTATTGCAGGCTAATTCTGCTGACTGCCAGCAGTTCGATCCTGACCGGCTCAAGGTTGACTTAGCCTTCCATCCGTCTGAGGTGGGTAAAATGAGGACCCTGATTGTTGGGAGCAAGATGCCGACTCTGTAAACTGCTTAGAGAGGGCTGTAAACCACTTGAAGCGGTATATAAGCCTAAGTGGTATTGTTACTTATTCAGAAGTAGAGAAATAAAGCGATGGGTCATAAGTTGAGGACTACCTATATTTCAAAATACTTCTGATGCAGTGTCAGACAGATTGAAGTCATAACGATGAGAGAAAGCCATCACAATTATCACTCCTATATAATTCTAAGCTAAATTTTTTAATTAAATTGTTAAACATGCCATAAAGGTCAGTTTGTATGTATCACTCAGCTGCAATGCATAGAGTGGGCTGATCCAGGGGTGAAATCCAGCAGGTTCTGACGGGAGAACCAGTAGCAGAAATTTTGAATAGTTCAGAGAACTGGCAAATACCACCTCTGGCTGGCCCCCGAATGGGAATGGAGATTTTGCAATATCCTTCCCCCAGGAGTGGGGAGGGAATGGGGATTTTGCTGTATTCTTACCCTGCCATGCCCACCAAGCAACACCATACCCACGGAGCCACGCCCACAGAACTGGTAGTAAAAATATTTGGATTTCACCACTGGGCTAATCTATCATGTTAAAACCAAATCACCCTATGATAGTGATGGCTAACCTTTTTGTCGTCGTGTGCCAAAAGCGGAGGGAGCGTGTGGGGTCGTGGGTGCGGGTGCCCACATCCATAATTCAATGTGCCCACCCTCCCGCGCATGCGCACGTGACCCCCCCACACTTTCCCCTGCTTTTGGCACGCGATGGCATGGTGGCCCGATAGGTCCATTTTTCCCCCTCCCCAGGCTCCAGAGGCTTTCTGGGAGCCTGGGGAGGGCAAAAACAGCCTTCCCCTTCCCCCCGGAGGCCAGAAACAGGCAGTTTTCTGACTTCCGGTGGGACTTGAAGGCCTGAAAATCAGTCTGGTGTGCGCATGCGCGCTGGAGCTGAGCTAGGGCAACACTCGCGTGCCCACCAATATGGCTCCGCGTGCCACCTGTGGCACCCGTGCCATAGGTTCGCCATCACGGCCCTATGATTTTGTGCAGTGTATTAACACAGCTGCCACCCTTCCTGATTAAACAAGACAGGAAACACAACTAGTTAAGCTGAAACTAGCAATAGCAATAACACTTAGATCTGGGGTGTCAAACTCGCGATGTCACATTGCCATCACGTGTCATATCATAACTCTCCCCGCTTCGCTAAACTGGGGGTGGACATTGTCAGCGCATGACGCATCCGGCCTGCGGGCCATGAGTTTGACACCCGACTTAGACTTATATACCGCTTCATAATGCTTCAAGCCCTCTCTAAGCAGTTTAGAGTCAGCATGCTGCCCCCAACAATCTGGATCCTCATTTTACCGACCTCAGAAGGATGGAAGGCTGAGTCAACCTTGAGCCTGTGAGGATCGAACTTGTGGCAGTTGGCAGAATTGGCCTGCAACGCTGCATTCTAATCCCTGCACCACCGCAGCTCATAATCTACTTCATTATAAGACTAAATTAACAGAATTTTGCAAGTCTAAAAGTACAAAACTTCCCACTGCCACTTCTAACTGTTTGATCTCTTCAGGCCAGTCCTTCCTAAGTTTCTTCCTCTAAGCCAGGGGTCTTCAGCCTTGGCCACTTTAAGACTTGTGGACTTCAACTCCCAGAGTTCCTCAGCCAGCTTTGCTGGCTGAGGAACTCTGGGAATTGAAGTCCACAAGTCTTAAAGTGGCCAAGATTGGAGACCCCTGCTCTACGCACTAAGCCACTGGGGGCTCTTTCCTCTCTTCTCTGATTGTTTCCTGGGCAGCATCTTTTCCCGTGGAACCCCAAGGTCATCCCACATTCCATTACTTCAGCCAACATGTCTCAAAGATGCTTTTTCAAGAAGGCAACTGGATATGGGTTCCCCCCCCCTTGAGGAAGACATTTCTCTTCTCATCCAATTGCCTTTTTTTGAAAAAGCACCTTTGAGGCAACCATGACGTGGATGACTAAGAATCTCCATAGACCATCAGTCAGCATGTATCACAAAAGGCCCATTTTCCCCCTCCCAGGTGTAATTTTAAAAGGAAACAATCCTATGTACAGCATCAAATCCCTTGTCCCTTTATCTTGGTATGGTTTCCATACTTCAAGGGTTGGTTCAGAGTTTTTCCCCCAGCTAAACAGAAGTGAAAGTGAGATCTTCTACTTGGGACGGAGGTGTCCTAATCTCAAGATACGGCTGTTTTCAAAGCATCCCGCCAGGGCTAATAAAACTAGAGTTATTCACCTGTGACCTTCAGAAGATCTGCAGGTGGACCACACCTATTGCAGGAACAGCACAGAGAGTCCAGAGTATAAAAAGTAAAAAAAAAGAGAAAATGTAGCTTTCTCTTTTCATATCCAATGGACTCCTTGCTTCCTCTCTTCTCTAGCTTCTAGCAGAACATAAAGGACATATGTGAACACTCAAAAGGCATGTTCAACAAAGACAATATAAAGTTTATAACTGCTGTAAAAAACATCCAAAGCTGCTTCTTTACACTCGCTTTATTTATTAATCAGATTTGTGTGGCCGCCCATTTTACAAAAAGTGACTCTTGGTGGTATACCTTTTAGCCCAGGGATGTCAAACTTAAGAACCGGGGGCCGGATCCAACCTGCAGGGTGCTTAGATCCGGCCTGCAGGGCCGCCCGGGAAACAGTGAAACACTGGTCCACGGTGCCTCTGTCAGCAAAAAGGGAGCCACCCTCCTGAGAAAATGTGTGGCCTTTCCGAGCTCCGTTTTCAGCTGCAACGGCCTCCTGCAGCGCTCTGGGACGCCGTCGCTGCAGGAGGCCATCACAGACGAAAATGGAGCCTGGGAGAGGTGCCCCCAACACAAATGATGTTGAGCTGGCCACACCCACCCAGCCCCTGAAGTCAAACACAACCCTGATGCGGCCCTCAATGAAATCGAGTTTGACACCCCTGCTTTAGCACGTGAACTGTCCTGGAGATGATATTTCTTCTCCTGCAGTGATAGTGTCATTGATACAGACAGTCCTCAACTGATGACCAAAATTAGAACCAGAATTTCCATTACTAAACAAGGCAGTTGTTAACTGAGTTGCACCCGATTTTACAACTTTTCTTGCCAGAGTTGTTGGGCGAATCTTTAAGTAAATCTGGCTTCTCCTGTTGACTTTGTCTCTCAGAAGCTGGCTGGGAAGTTCATAAATGGCGATCAGAGGATGCCAGTGATAAATACATGCCACATGTCAAGCACCCAAATTTTGATCACATAACCCTAAGGATGTTGTGACGGTCGTGGGTCACTTTTTTCAGCGCTTAATACTTTGAATGGTTGCTAAACTCATGTTTGTAAGTCGAGGACTACCTGTGCAGGAAGCAGAAAGCTGGTGAGGAAGAACAGGCGAGGGATCTAGAAAGTTTAGCACATCAGTCCCCCGCCTGGACCTCTTTCTCTGCCCGTGTTGCTATTGCTGGCAAAAGCTGCAGCCTGATGTTTTTTGACCTTTTGCTATTCTCGAGATAGAAACGGGAATTGTCTGGGAATTGGAATAACTTCCGCCTATTGTGTAGGGAGGGCTGGCCTGGCGTGATAGATAGCTGGCTCTGTCAGGCTGGCTTCAGAAAGGAGAAAGGAGTTACTGGGTGACTAATTGCAAAGAAACCCAGGAGGCAGCCTCAGCGTTCACAACTGTGGCCCTGATGGATGCAGAATACCGAACAGAATGCGGAATAACAGAGTTGGAAGGGACCTTAGAGGTCTTCTAGTCCAGAGTTCCCCAACGTTTCCAGCTTTTGTGGATTGACCCGGTGTGTCTGTGTGTTTCTTGCAAAAACATGGAGTTGTCATTTACATTATGACAACTGTTATAAAAAGCAACCACGTGATAATGGGATGCTATGTTGTCGTCTTCATCAGATGTTCAGTCATGTCCAACCCTCGGCCACTCTGGGGATCAGCACTCTGCAGGCCCCTCTGTCTTGCACTACCTCCGTCAGATCCACCATAGTCATCCCGGTGGCATCCTTTATAATGTCCAGCCAGCGGGTACTAGGATGGCTCCTTCTTCTTTTAGCGCTGACCATGCCCGCATGCTTGATTTTTTGAGCGAATCTGTTCTCACCACATGTCCTACGTATGGCAGCTTCTGTTTGGCGATCTTGGCTTCAAGTGGCGTTTTTGGTGAGGTTCAGTCTAGGACTTCTTTGTTGGTGCTGCAAATGTGGCTGGTTGCTGATTAAGTGAAGCTATATTGTTCTTCTTGGAATTATAATGTTATATATCTCAGTAACCTCCACCACTCAGTGGAAACATGAAAGCTCACTCATACCAAACTCCAAACTAAATAAAGGGCAGTAATTGTTTTTAAACAATGAGAACTAGCCACAAACAGTATAATGCAACATAAGTGCAATGAAACGGCCACCCATCTTAAATGTTATGAAAACTACACTATGACTCACAAACCTAGTGGCTGTCTCGCCAGACAGAACTTTTTCATGAACTCTTGAGACATGTTAAGTCTTCTTCTTCCCCAAATCTGAAGCCTCCAAGGTATGTCTGGACAACACGTCCCAGAGTTCTGGGCCAACAGGTCCTCCTGCATCTGGAAGGGGCCCTTGGGGGGCAGGGTGATGTAGGGGCATGGACAAGGTATCATGTTGCAGGAGCAACCTAGTGCTGATGAACTGAGTCCATTGAACTCATGTTCTCCACAAATAAAGGAACTAGCAACCCTCCAAACACACAGGAAGAGCCGTCTCCATGGAGGAACGAAAAAGATGGGCCACATAAACAGCAGCAGAAAATCAAGAGCTGGTTGCCTGTAACTAAATCAACAGCCAAAAGAAAGTAAACAATGAAGTATTTTGAGTAAAGAATACAACCCAGGAGAGGTTTTGGATCATTAACCTTTACAACAGTTAAGGAGCACTTACGAAAGTCTAGCAGCAGCGCAGCTTTCAGCGCTTGGAATATACACCTACACCCACACACAAAGAGAGAGGAAGTTGTATTGTTGTTAAATGCTTGCCTGCCTTTAGTGCTGGAGGGGAAGATTCCATAATAGCTAATAAATTCTCCTTTGGAGGCCAGCAATTTAACACATGAGTAAGTAGACTTTTGTTAACCAGGATCCAATTGAACATTTGGAGGCAAAGATAGAACAGAATAATAATAGAGTCAGAAAGACCTTGGAGGTCTTCTAGTCCAACCCTCTACTCAAGCAGGAGACCCTACACCATCCCACACAAATGGTTGTCCAATATTTTCTTGAAAACCTCCAGTGATGGAGCACCCACAATTTCTGAATGCAAGCCATCCCACTATAATACCAGATATCTTGGAATGGCCAAGATATTGTTTTATTTCCTTTGATCTTTTTGGAAGGAGGATTTGCAGAATTGTATCTTGAGATAACTTTTTGGGATGTTACTCTATCTCAAATGAAAGGAAACTCTTTTATCTATTCCACAACTGTGTTTGTCAAACAGTCCTCTTTGGTACCCTAGTTTTAATAAAAGTATCTTGCTAAGCTTTGGGATAATCTAGGAACAATGTAAGAACGCAACATGTAATTCAGCAGGAATTGCATTCTAACATCCTATCATTTCTGTTTGGGGGTTTAGAGCAGGAACCCGGTTATCAAGCTATTTTCAGGACCACCTTCTTCAACTAGAACTGACCCAGAAACCCCACAGGAAAAATGGTTAGTAGTTCCCTACCATGACAATGAGGGGTGGGATCAAGGCTAAGAGGAGGAACTACTCAGTTGTGTTCCTTATTTGGAGAATAGCTTTTCCTAAGAACTTCATTTTGTCCAGGTATGTTGACGCTCCAGAAACTGGCACAACTGATCTTTTTTAGAAGTCTTCTCTTTTCATTAGCTAGGATAGTGCCACGAGAATTCTTAGTGGTTATTCATACAGATAGTCCTCAACTGAACCCCAAATTTACACTGCTAAGTGAGAAATTTGCTCAGTGAGTTTTGCCCCATTTTATGACTTTTCCTGCCACATTTGTTAAGTGAATTCCTTAACTTAAGGAATTAAGCTGTTAGATTAATAACATGGAATGCCTGTATGTAAATTTCTCCCCTTTGTGGAGACTGATCCAAACGTTTCAGAAATGATTCTTTAGGGACCTATCAGGATTGGATTGTCCATTCTGGAGGAAACTGGCAAGTTCTAAAAACTATATCATCCTGGTTTCTACATCTCCCACTGTAACCTCTTAACCTCTCCTTGTCCATATCTCACTTCCTACACGGCTCTTTCCCTTTCAAGCCATCTATTGAGCCCCAACAACACAATCACTGAAGTCTCCAGATGAAAAACGACCCTCAGAAGTCTTCCCTGACAGTCCTTCCGCTGTTCCCCCAACCGCCATACTTATGATTCATGTCTGCAGCCACCAGCTATTAACGCTGCCCCTATCTAGCTATTTCTGGAAATGAGGGCCCCAAATATGAAAGGCAGCATATTAACTGCCAATGTAACTATAGAAATGACATCAACAAACACAAGCATGCTGATCCCGAGGTCAAGGAAAGAGCGGGCTTGAAATAACTCATTTTTAAATCAACAACAACACAAACAGCCCATATCCTGTGCAAGAGAACACCAGCTATCGAAAACGCTCTTGTGTAGTGTTTTATACCAGCCTACTCGAATCCAGCATCTGCCCATAATCCCCAGCCAACGTTTCTTTTATGCAAATGTCTGGGCTCACTAACAGAGTTATTCTAGTTTATGAGCTGTTGGTCCAGGTCTACAAAAGAACTTCCCCTCTCGCATGCGGTCATCTTTGAAAAAAGGAAAATCTATAATAAGTAGTCCTTGACTTATGACCACAGTTGAGCCCAACATTTCCTGTGCTAAGCGAGACAATTGCTAAGTGAGTTTAGCCCCGTTTTTACGACCTTTCTTGCCACAGTTATTAAGTGAATCACTGCAGTTGTTCAGCTAGCAACACGGTGGTTAAGTGAGTCTGGCTTCCCCATTGAGTTTGCTAGTCAGAAATGTGGCAAAAAGTGATCACATCACCCCAGGACACTGCGACTGTCATAAATATGAGTCCATTGCCAACATCCATGGGGATGCTGCAATGGACATAAGTGTGAAAAATGGTCATGTCCCTTTTTTCAGTGCCGTTGTAACTTTGAATAAGTTGTACGATGAGGATTACCTGTATCCACGACAGCAAACTTCCCTGTCTCTTTTCTCCAAGCAATCGGCCCAAAAGTCCTACCCAACCTTGCAAATACTGAATGTTTATAATTCTGAGAGCTTTCAGCATTAAGTATGTCACAAAAAAACCAGAGAAAGGTAGATTTCCTTCTTCTGCGTCACCCAAGCATTACCCCCAGGAGAACATGCATTTGCTCAGCAGGAGACAGATCCAACCCAACTGCGTCATAAAATCCCAGGAAGTTATTTTCCCAAAGATGTTTGCATGCCCAGCATGCAAAATACACAACTAAATAGATGCAAAGAGTCAAAACAAATCCTTACATTTAGTTGGAATCAACATAAACCTTAGTCATCTGGGTTTTTTAAAAAAGGAAAGCACCATCAAGGAGAAATGTGGATGCCAAATCATTTCCCGCTAAGATATGGCTTCTTCTTAAAGTTCACTATGATTTTAGTGATGATTTTATATTTAGGTATGTTTGTTAACAAAAATTCTACATGCTTAGGATGTGGCTGTGATAAATAAATAAAAAGGGATAAACCTGGTAGGAAGCTAGTCTTCCATATATTTGGCAGTGTTTTTACCCAGCAAGTTTCTTTTAGTAGGAATTCTGGGAGTTGAAGTCCGCCAGGCTTAAAGTTGCCAAGGTTGGAGACCCCTGATCTATACCACGCAGGCTGAGGAATTGTGGGAGTTGAAGTCCACAATTCATTAAGGGGCCATAGTTCCCCACCTCTGATCTATGTGGTCACTAGAAGGTTGAAAACGGCACATATTTCATGGAGCAACCACAAAATCATCCATGAAATAAATCCCGTTTACTTTCCCCCTTCCAGTTGCCAGAATAAAAAAACAGATCCTGAGCTTCTCCATCTGCAGAACGTGGCCCTACCCCTTTGCCTCATCACCCTGGAGACCCGTGGGCGTGGAACGTGGCCATCAAGGTTCTCTGCCTTTGCCAAGTCTCAAGCAAGTGGAGCTCTCTGGAGGGGGAAGGAATGGGAAACCGTCATCTACTTCTCATCAATGCGAGGATGTAGACAGACCAGCTTCAACTTCCCAGCAGGCCTTGTGTGAACAGACACAAACACGTCAACAAGATGTTTCTTGGAATTCTTAACCCAAATTTCCATGGAAGGGTTGTTGTTGCAAAACTGATAAACTGAAGCTTAAAAAAATAAGAGGGGGGGCGGGGCAGTTGTTTTTATCAAATTGCTGTTTCAAAAGGTTGCAACTTAAAAAAAAAACAAAAACAAAAAACTAGCCAGCTCAGTCCAGTTTGCCCTGATAGTCATTTAGTCATTGTCTAATACCTTCTCCGTTTCTCTTTCCCCCTCCCTCTCTCTCTTTCTCTGTATCAGCATATAACAGAATTAGGCCTCAGCAGAAATTCCCAGATGTTCTCTTCCAGGCAAAAAGCCTTTGGGTTCATAGTTCTCACTGCAGTTTTTTTGGTTAAATTAACTGGAAAACAAATTCCGTACAAAGTAAAAAATTGAAATATCGGAACAACTGCAAAAATCTGTAATTTGGTAAACTCTGTGAACCAGATTTGCAAATGAACGTTTCTCTTACAGGTAGACCTCAATTTACAGCCATCATTGGGACCAGAATTTCTGCTGCTAAGCAAGACAGTTGTTAAACAAGTCACACGTGATTTATGACCTCTGTTTTGTCATGGTTGCATGACAAATCGCTGCAGTTGTTAAGTGAATCATGAGGTCGCTAACTGAATCTGGCTACCCCTACTGACTGCTTCTCAGAAGTCAGTTGAGAAGGTCACAAACGGTGTTGATCACACAATCCTGGAATGTTACAACCATCACAAATACACACTGGTTGCCAATCGCCCAAATTTTAATCACGTGACCAAGGGGGGGGATGCTATGATGGTCCTTAAGTGTAAAGAACTGTTGTAAGTTATTTTTTTCAGTGCCACTGTAGCTTTGAATGGTCACTAAATGAACAGATGTAAATCAAGAACTAACTTTATTTCATCCATGAGTCTTTGTTTTGGGAAATTATAAATTTGGAAGGAAATCACCACTAAAGTTACCATTTGCATTTTCTGTTTCTAACTACAGTCTCTCTCACTGTGCAGGAACTGAGCGATGAGCACTTATCTCTTATTTTGCAATTTTCGTGTCTTGATCTGCGGGTGCTACTTCTAGTTGTCTGGGTGTTTCCCTTTTTCTTTTAGTCAGCAAAACAAACAGCCACCATGTTAATTAGCAAGGCAACTTTAAAAAAAGAAAAGAAAACACCCACAACAAAGCCAAATATTTGCACCAACCACAATGATCAAAGGGGAACAGCAGAAAGCTCACACCTGTGGCTTAAAAACAAGACAAAACAAAGCAGTTGGTCCCTGGGGAGGAGGGGACACAACAATTTGTAAGCATAAACAAGTGTGAAGAGATTGGCCTGAAATGTTTTAGGGGATGGAGGGCAGCCACGGGCTACTTGAGGGACTGTCGTACCCCACAGGGATTGGCCCCTGCCACTCGTGACGGCAGAGGAGGCCTGCGGAAGGTCCCGTCAACTGGATTATTCCATCTGGAGGGGTCCAGGAGGGCCTTCTCTGCTGCTGCTGCTCTCTGGAGCATCTTGACTCCCCCAATGTGAGGTTGGCCCCCAACCCTCCTATCTTTTCATAAGGACTTAAAGACGTGGCCCTGATTGGGGCCCCAGTGAGGGAGGTGGCGGATTGAGTAATAACAGATCCCCTCCCCCCACCCTGTGTGTCCTTGGTTTTAATGTCTGATTTTAACGTTTTATGTTTTAGCTCCATATGTAAATGTAAGCCCCCCCCCCCGGTTACCCTATGGTAAGATGGGCCAATAAATTAAATAAATAAATAAATAAATAAATCTAGTAAATCTAATAAATAAATAAGTAAATAAATAAGTAAATAAATGGGAGGGAGGGAGGGAGGAAAAGAAAGAGAAAGAAAGAAAGAAAGAAAGAAAAAGAAAGAAAGAAAGAAAGAAAGAAAGAAAGAAAGAAAGAAAGAAAGAAAGAAA
>WNWU01000035.1:6218042-6241151 GCA_012654045.1 Ptyas mucosa
GAAGGGAAGGGAAGGGAAGGGAAGGGAAGGGAAGGGAAGGGAAGGGAAGGGAAGGGAAGGGAAGGGAGAATAGTTGGAAGAGACCTTGGAGGTCTTCTAGTCCAAACCCCCAGTTCATGCAGGAAACCCTACATACCAGAGGTATGGTTCTGACCAGTTCTGGAGAACCGGTAGCGGAAATTTTGAGTAGTTCGGAGAACCAGTAAATACCACCTCTGACTGGCCCCGCCCCCATCTATTCTCTGCTTCCCAAATCCCAGCTGATTGGGAGAAAATGGAGATTTTGCAGTAACCTTCCCCTGGAGTGGGGAGGGAATGGAGATTTTACAGTATCCTTCCCCTGCCACACCCACCAAGCCACCCCCACAGAACTGGTAGTAAAATAATTTGAATCCCACCACTACATACCACTTCAGACCAATGGCTATCCAATCTCTTCTTAAAAATTCCCAGTGTTGGAGCATTCACAACTTCTGGAGGCAAGTTGTTCCACTGATTAACTGTTGTAACTGTCAGGGATTTGGTTTATCTGCCTGACAGATTTATTGCTGAATGCAAAATCCTGGTCTTGGCTTCCCAGCACTCTTTGCTCTGGTGGGAAAGAGGAGTTGTGACCTCAAGGAATTGGATTCCTTGCTAGTAGCCTTTGCCATTAATGTCATCCAGGCTGGTCAATAGATCTTCACCACTGTAAACCATCTGCAAAGGACAGACTTTGCAACTGCATGGAGCATACAAACAGCTGTTTCGCGGGTTGCATGGATTCTACAGTTTACACTAATGGTGATTCTAGACCGGGTTTGTTTATAATCCTTGGCTAATCCCAAGGAGTTTGTATAAGACGTGAGCTATGAAATATGGGTCATTCGCACAATTTATATTGTTTGCCACATGCAAAGTTTAGACAGGAAAGGCAATCACTTTGCGACATAGTTCTCAACATTATTATTTTTTATAAGCAAAGGGCTCAATGGGAAGGTTCCTCCCTCCCACCCTCCTCAAACAATCTTGTGTGGTCAGTTATTTCCATCTGTAACTCAGCAGATGGGCAACTGGCCTGAATAGCTGACTGGGGATTTGAATTGGTGGCTTCTTGGGAGCAGCTGAAAAAGAAACAGAAAGAGTTTCTAAAAAGGCTGAAGGACTGATATAGAGACTCTGCAAAAGCAGAATTGCCCTGCTTTTTTATAATCCTATACACGTAGTCCTTGAATTACAACCACAGTTGGGACCAGAACGCTTGTTGCTAAGCAAGTCATTTGTTAAGTAAGTCATGCCCAATTTCACAACTGTTTTTGCCAGTTGTTAAGCGACTCATTGCAGTTGCTAAGTGAATCATGCAGTCGTTAAATGAATCCAGCTTCCCCCATTGACTTTGCTTATCAGAGGTTATCTGATAAGGTCGCAAATGGCACGCACATGACACACCAGAACACCACAACCTAGGGGTGGGTTCTAATTACCTTTACCTTTACTACCACTTTGCATTGAGCACAAGCGTTTGCTTCTGCGCCCGCTTGTGCTCTTCTGCACATGTGCAGAAGTTTCTGCGCATGTGCATATCACCTATGACGACGTCCAGGTCAATGGGTGGAGCCTCCTGCTGGTTTTACTACCAGTTCTTGCGAACCGGTCCGAACCGGGGGCAACCCACCATTGCCACAACCACTGTAAACACCTGCTAGTTGCCAAGTGCTCAAATTTTAATCACATGACTGCAGGGATGTGTGAGGACTATCACAAGCTACTTTTTTCAGTGCCCTTTGTAACTTCAAATGGTTGCTAAATGAATTGTTATAGGTCAAGGCCTACCTAACTTGCAATAAAAGCTGAGCACCAGGAACGAATTCAAGGAACCTTATCCTATTTCACCAGCCTCAGCTAGCTCCACCCATAAATGCCACCCTCGTCTCGATCATGTTCTTACATCCCAAAGCTTTATGATAAGTTTGTGTCAGGTGTGGAAAGATCAGGTTTACACCTGAAGATCCAATTAAACGGATTTATTGCTATTCATGCCTACGCACAGAAATGTTCTCAACTAGTAGTTAGCACTTGCTTAGAGTTAGATAAGGGCCAATGGAGCTCAAAGGGTGGGGTTAGACTTAGTTCGCTTGTGACTACGTAGGAATTCTAGGCTTATCCCCCTTTTCAGTCTGCCTCCGGATTCTGTCAAAATTTGGGTAATGATTTTGGTGGTCAGAGGGCATATTTACCAGACCAGCAGAAGGGGAGGTCATGTAGAACAGGCAAGCAACGTGATATACATGAATGGGGAGGGGATTTCTTTTCCCTTTTTTCCGCACAGGGAACATTTTCTCTCATTTCTTTAGAGCATTTCTTTTTCTTTTCTTTTTTTGAAGACTATTTTCAGGGTTACATTACAGTTTGTGTGTGTGTTTCCTGCTTCAAAATGGCAGGAAACTGCACTGCCAATTTCTGGCAATCATGGTATGAGAAAGCAGAAAAAAAGGGGATCTGCAGGATCATAGACAAATCTGCCGTTCGGGTGCCTCCCCAGGATGTAGCATCGCGTGGTTCCTTCCCTTCAGCTTCTTCGAATCTATACATTACTGAAACTCCGATTCCTCTAACCTCTAACCGAGCAAAACTGTGCCTAATAGGACAGTTTTCAACCAAGGTATCTCAAATGGGTTAACTTGCAGAATGCGCCCCAAATCCAGGACTTGTGACTCCCATAAAATTGAAATTTGACCAATTTTATAAAACATTTTGTGACATAAATATTATTATAAAGCAACTGATCACATAATACAAAACGTCATAAAAGATTTCCTGCATTATGGGCTATTTTCAAGACAGAACTATCTGAGTGTATCCCAATGTCTATGGAGATTCTCAATCATCCAGGTCACGGTTGTCCTACAGGTGCTTTTTTTCAAGAGGCCACTGGACTTCCTTGGTTTACTGAAGAACTGAAGAAGCTTCTTGGTTGAGAAGCTAAATGTTTTCAAGGAAAAAAACCAAGAAAGTTGAATGGCTTTTTGGAAAAAAGCACTTTTGGGACGACTATAACAGAATAACAGAGTGGGAAGAGGTCTTCTAGTCTAACCTCTTGCTCAAGCAGGAGATCCTATACCATTCCAGACAAGTGGCTCTCCCAACTGTATCCCAACTTTTCCAGTGAAGGCAACACTTTAGAACCTGTCATTGTTGAAGGCATTGGAGAATTTGGTAAGCAAATATCACTGAAACGAAGACTCAGTGGGACATGGGTTATCTAGTAGGAGCTACATCAATATTCTTTGCAGATTTCCCCAACCAGATATTTGATGGGCTGGGTATGCTGGGAGTTGGGAGTCCAAACATGTGGACCCAGCTAAGTGGCATCTCCTAATACTTCTTGGCCAATCGGGAAAATTAATCTGTACTGGACCTGGTTAATATTTGGATAGGAGACCATTAGATATCTCCAGATCAGTGTTTCTCAATTTTAGCAATTAATTAACAATTAATCAATGGAACAACTCACCTCCAGAAGCTGTGGGTACTCCAACACTGGAAGTTTTTAAGAAGAGACTGGACAACCATTGGTCTGAAATGGTATAGGGTTTCCTGCTTGAGCATGGGGTTGGACTAGCAGACCTTCAAGGTCCTTTCCAACTGTCATTCTGTTAAAATGTCTGGACTTCAATTCCCACAATTCCTCAGCCAACAAGTTGACTGAAGAATTGTGGGAAATGAAGTCTTAAAGTTGCCCACGTTGAAAAACCTGCTTCAGACTGTGAGCTAGACCAGAAAGTCAAAGAAACATCCTGAAAGGAAAGCAGTGCTCAGCTACCTCTCTATTGTTGCCAAGAAATCTACAGGGATTTGCCTTGGTCAATATAACTCAAGTAAAACTCAGGGGAGACTCTAACAATTTAATCCGACCACATTGTTGGGATGTCACAGTATTGTGCACAACTAATCTAGACCTCTCTGTGTGGTTTAACATAAAAACCCCATTGCTGAAGTAGTTTCCTTTGAAAAGAGGTTGATAACATATCATTCTTGGATGCTGAAAACAGGTTATTGAATATTATACTTCTGGGTTCCTACGTCGATTAGCCAAATTAATTGTCCAAGGGAAATGATTCTGTTGATCAGCCAGCAATGGTCTTTGCACAATTTTTTTTCCCATTTAAAGGGAGCAAAATCTCATCTCAGAAGAACAAACACCCAAAGCATTTATCACTATCTAAAACGATGAAGGTAGCATCTTCAGCTGCCCAGCCCAATCCTGCTTCCTTCAGCCAAAAATTCATAATCCCCCATTCCTTGAATGTTAAGAGCTAAATGGCAGATGATGTCAGCAGGGACAGGATCCCAAACTCACATGAGCTAATGAAGAAATACACAAGAGGCTGAAATCTTTAACTCCTCCCAGGCTGGCTGATCTCCAGGTTTTCTTGGAAGGAGAAGGAGAAAAATAAATGCTGACCAGCTATTCATCTTTTAGCAGGAAAACTGGATGATGCTGAGATCAGTGTTTCTCAACCTTAGCAACTTTAAGATGTATGGACTTTTAACTCCCAGCATTCCCCAACTTAATGGGGAGAGTGCAATGTCCTCAACTTACAACAGTTTGGTTAGTGGCCATTCAAAGTTACAGCAGCACCTGAAAGATTGACTTATGACCGTTTTTCACACTTACAACCATTGCAGCATCCTGATGGTTAAGTGATCAAAATTCAGATGCTTGTAAACCAACTCATATTTATGACAGTTGCAATGTCCTGGGATCACACAACCCCCTTTTGTGACCTTCTGACAAGCCAGTTTCACTTAACAACCCTGTTACTAACTTAAGAACTACAGTGATTCACTTAACAATGGTGTCAAGAAGGGTCGTAAAATGGGGCAAAATTCAAAAGTCTCACTTAGCAACAGTAATATTGGGCTCAATTGTAGTCATTAAGTCAAGGACTACCTGTCTTGTTTTGGGGAGCAAGAACCAACATTCTGTAGTGGATAAGACGATAAATGAAGAACTCCAGATTCCAGTCCCAATTTATTCTATGAGTGTGAGGCAATCTTGACTCAATCTCCCACCTTCAGTGAGTCATTGTAAAAATTAAATGAGAGGAGACCCCTCCTTGCCCCTCATACACCGTTGTTGTAGTACAAAGGGGCATCTAAAATAGTAGTAAATAAACACATTCTATAAGGGTGAGAGAAGGTAAGAGCTGTGGTGGCGCAATGGTCAGAATGCAGTATTGCAGGCTAATTCTGCCATCTACCAGGGGCTTGAGTCCTGCCTTCCATCCTTCCGAAGTCAGTAAAATGAGGACCCAGATTGTTGGGGGCAAGATGCTGACTCTGTAAACTACGGTACTTAAGAGAGGGTTGTAAAGCACTGTGAAGCAGTATAAATCTAAGTGCTATTGCTATTTCTTGATCATAAAAACATCAACTGTTGAGTTGCTGGATGGGACCCCTGGCCCATCAACATCAACAGTGTGTTCTCAACTGAACAATGAATCCCACTGGTCTCCCAGCTTTCAGAAGCAGCCTTGCTGCCATCAAGATGACTAGCCATCGATCCCCATGACTTTCCTAATAATCATTGATCCAGCACTCCCTTGGTCCTTTATCAGTGGTATGAACATGGCAGTTGTGACCAGTTGAGCACTGTCTTCTCCCCCCTCCCCTCCTCCAAAAGTGCATGTTCTTTGCATTAGCACGGTTGAACCAACGCATATAAACCACATATAAAAATTGCACTCCTTCAAGGTTTCTTTTAATGATTGTTAGGCTTGCAATGTCTTTACTTCAGTATCACTAGGAAAATATATAGCCCTCTTCCCTGTAAGATTTTCCAACAACCCTGTAAGGCATGTTGGCCCAAAGTCACCCTGGAAGCTTCCCCGATGGTGAACTCAGAAATGGACTTGAACCAGGACCTTTCAGATCCTAGACCAGTGATGGCTAATCTTTTTGCCGTCACATGCCAAAAGCCGGGGGGAGCGCGGGGAGGTCGCCTATGTGCGTGCCCACACCCATAATTCAATGCGCCCCACACGTGTGCATGCCCCACCCCCGCTTTTAACACACGATGGCATGGTGGGCCTGGTAGACCCGTTTTTCACCCTCCCCAGGCTCCAAAGGCTTTCTAGGAGCCTGGGGAGGGCAAAAACGGCCTTCCCTATCCCCCGGAGGCCTTCTGGAGACCAAACACAGCCCATTTCCCAACTTCCGGTGGGACCGGAAGGCCCAAAAATCAGCTGGCCAGCACACGCATGTGTGCTGGAGCTGAGCTACGGCAATGCTCGCATGCCCACTTATATGGCTCCGTGTGCCACCCAGGTTCGCCATCATGGTCCTAGACCAACATCTTGACTCTTGTTCGATATTTTCAGAACATGTTGAGGAGTTAGCTAAAGAAGTATCCTTTCCCACCACCAAGACACAAGGCAGGATGGAGCACCATTTGGGACAAATAGATGAGGATCATGCTTCCTCCCACATTTGTTGAAAAGAGCTGACGTTGTCTTGACTGAAAAACCCAAGTTGTGACCTCAGCAAATTAAGATGAGCAAAAGTTCAGCAAGGTGAATTGCTCCTGAATTTCAAGACCTTCAAGTGCTTCTGTTCCATCCAAGCAGCCTAACCCGGTGACCATTTCAGGGCTGTTTTCATACTGAGGTTCTAATTTTGGTTTGAAGAGGAGGGCATTCATTCCTAGGAGATACTAAGAATCGGTTAACATATTACCAACAAGCCCCCAAAAAGCAGAAGAAGGTCAAATGACTGAAACTTCTGCTTTTAGAATTGTTGCTGTAGAAAGGAAGAACTTGGAGAATCCAAAAACGTGGGTGGGGAAGATGGCCTAGTCTTGGTTCAATGTCGCACCACCCAAAAATCACACAGCGCAGAGCTTGTCAGATGTTTCTGTTCCATCAAAAACCTCCTCCACAAGCAAAAAATAAAAATAAAAATGGACCAGTTCATTTGTTTATGGCCAGGGGGATTTTCGCAAGGGAATGCTTTTAAATAAATCTCACCCGTGTGGATTTGAAGAAGGCCTAAACACATGGAGGCCTGTACCATTCAGCTCACAAATCTCCCTAAAAGGAAATATTGGTTTTAATTACAACTGCCTCTTTGCTAATCTTAGATAACCAGCTCTGAGGCAATAACCATTTAATGGAGAAAACAATAGTTTCTTCTCTTTATTCAGAAACATAATAGGGGCTGAAGGGACTTGCATAATCTATTATATCTCTAAATATAATATAGAGAGGAAAGACCGTAAGATAGTAATTATCTCTCGAAAAGAGAGTTCCGAAGCCACTTATGTATTTTTTAACTTTAGCCTCTTTCTTTTTTGCATTTCTCGCACTTTTTGGTTTCTTCTCCTCTTTCTTTTCTTCTTTTTTCAATTTGTTTTTTATTCTACAGAAACAATTCTTAATAAATATGAAAACATAAATAAAAGAAACATAGTAGTGTTTACTTTATAGTGAACTTAAAAAAAGAGATATAGGTAGTCCTTGACTTACAACAGTTCATTGAGTGACCAAACTTACAACAGCATTGAAAAAAGCAACACGGCCATTTTTCACACTTATGACCGTTGTAGCATCCCTATGGTCATGTGTTCAAAATTCAGCCTCTCGGCAACTGACTCATATTTATGACAGTTGCAGTGTCCTGCCGTATTGCGATCCCCTTTTGCGACCTTCTGACAAGTAAAGTCAATTCTTCACTTAAGAACCAGGTTACTTTTCTTCTGGGGATCGTTAAGGGAAAATATCCTAAAAAGATTAAATATTTGATCATTCATATTATTACAACAGTGAGAATTGTACTTGCACAAGCCTGGAAAATATCCACTATACTGACAGATTGTGTAATAATCCAGAAAATTTTTGAGTTTGTAGAAATGGACAAACTTACTATAGAATTAAATAACAAGGAAGACTTAGAATATTACTCAGCCTGGGAAAACTGGTATCAATGGATAGAAAATAAAAATAGGAAATATATAGATCAAAATAAGACATAAATTGTGTTTACATATATTTGATCAAGAAGGAATATCTGAGAATATATGAATAGAGTTAAGATTTGTGTACTGTTGGAATGACGTTGAATTGTACAACCAGCATGGACGTATTTTTGTTACAGATGTATTTGTATTAATATTTTAAATTTTAATAAAGGTTTTTTGGGGGGGAAAAAGTACCGGGTTACTAATTTAACAACTACATTGATTCACTTAACAACTGTGGCAGGAAAGGTCATAAAATGGGGCAAATTTCACTTAACAACTGTCTCACTTAGGAACAGATATTTGGGGCTCAGTTGTGATTTTATGTCGAGGACTATTTGTATAAAGTTCCTATTCGGTCCCAATCCCCTATCAACCATCCCAATAGTCTAAATTGACAACTACCAATCTGTAACACAGTAAATAATAGCACTATTTTTTTCAATAAAGGAAAACACATTTGCAGATAATTGTGTCTTTGTTCCGTAGATCAGGGGCCTGCAACCTTGGCAACTTTAAGCCTGGCGGACTTCAATTCCCAGAATTCCCCAGCCAGCAAAGCAGTAGATCATCATACAAATGTAAATATGTTAGGGTATGCCAGAGGTTAAAATATACGCATTGCAAGTCTTTGCATCATGAGGTCACACCAAGAAAATAAAGGCCAAAGTTCTGTTTCTAGCATGTTTTAATCATTTTCCCCCCATTAGCTCTCCCCATGAAGACCTGTGAATTAAAAGAAGAGAGGTCACTTCCATTGTATGTCAGTTGCCAGAAGAAGCCTCCAAAATTAGAATTAGTCCCTCGTGCTTCTGGAGTGAAACTGACACGTGGGTGGCAGAACTCATGTCAGTTTCATTTACGCCTCGTCTCTTTCAACTTTTAAAGTCTTACACTGCAAAGACACTCTATGGAAGTTGGGAGTTTGAAGAAACAGTATCGAAAGACCATGGATGCTTTTAGTGTTGGAAATTTCTGAGAATAACCAAAGATATGGTATACTTTGGAAAATCCAAAAAACAGACCATAGGAGCAATCAATCCAGGGTTCTCATTGAAAGCAGAAATAGCCAAACGTCAAATTAATCGTACTTTGAATGCATGATATGAAGAGCCACCTTCCTTGAGAAGTCCATAAGGGTTGGGAAGTTGGGAAGAAAGAGAAGGCAAAGAGGTGGCCAGCAGCAAGGTTGAGTGGATTCCGTTACGCTGGTGATGGGTGCAAGACCTGAAGGACCAGGTTGAAGACAGATCATACTGGAGATCTATCTATATTAGCAGTTCTTAAATGTTTGGCCCAATGTATAAGATGCACAATGCATCTTATACATTGCATAAGAGCACCAGTGTGCCTACCATCCCTGTCCTAATGTCCTCTTTAATTGCATTCATTTTATGTATTCAATTCATGCTTATACTTATATATATTATCTAATATGTACTCGACAAATAAATAAATAAAAATAAATAAAAATGTTACAGAGTGGGTCTCAATGATGCATTCTGGAACATTGTTTTGAGAGTCAGATCTGTTAGTTTTTAAATCCATGTTCAAAAGTTTGTCTAAGTCGATAGCCACTGATTTAACATCCCTCTTGGTGGGCCACCTGCCTTGAAGACAGTCATCCAAACAGCACAAATTCTTGGCTGACACTCAACCCATGGAACAGCTTGCCTTCAGAAGTTTGTGGGTGTTCCATCACTAGAGGCTTTCAAAAAGAGATTGGACAACCATGTCTGAAATGGTATAGGGCCGTGATGGCGAACCTATGGCATGCATCCCACAGGTGGCAGGCGGAGCCATTTCAGTGGGCATGCAAGCTCAGCTCTGGCGTACATGTGTGCACTGGCCAGCTGATTTTTGGGGCTTCTGGGCCCACTAGAAGTAGGGAAACAGGCTGTTTCCTGCCTCCAGACAGCCTGTGAGGGGTGGGGAAGGCTCGTTTTTTGCTCTCCCCAGAGTGGGGATCGGTGGGACCAGAAGTCGGCAATCAGGCCATTTTGGGGGATGGGAGAGCAAAAAATGGGCCTACTGGGCCCACTGTGTCAAAAATGTGGGGAGCGTGGGGGGGGGGTCATGCACGCATGCATGGGGGGCAGGGGGCATTTAAATATGGGTGTGGGCACGCGACCTCCCGGCGCTCCCCCCCGCTTTTGGCACACAATGGCAAAAAGGTTAGCCATCTCTGATATAGGGTCTCCTGCTCAAGCAGGGAGTTGGACTAGAAGACTTCCAAGGTCCCTTCCAACTATATTCTTTTCCTAGTCATAAATAATGCCAGAAATACTCTCTTGTTTCACATAAGTCCCTAACTGGATCCTTGATTCACAAATTGTTTCATTACAAATTGCTCTGCTACTCCCAGGATATGTCCAAATTACCCCCAATTTAAGAATCACTGATCTATGTGGTTGTTAAAAGTAATCACCAGCTTGATGGCTTATAATCGTATCTATCTATTTCAAGGAACATCAAACAAATGCATAATATGGGGGGGGGGGGAGAGAAAACCTTGTTATCTTGAAACCCGGTGGATGCCGGGTTGCCCGATAAGGCGGCCACCGGGGTTCTCGACCATGTCGTGCCTTTGCGGCCTCTGACTCGACGCGGATCTCGGTTGGCTCCTTGGTTTACCGGGGAGCTCCGGGGGATGAAGAGCTGTAGGAGAGGCCTAGAGAGCTGTTGGAGAGCCAGTCGTTCTGAATCTGACCATGCAGAGCTAAGGTCATTTACATGAACTTACCTGGTGGAGATGATGGCGGCGGCGAAGCGTCGTTACTTCTCCGCCTTCATCGCATCCACAGATAATTGCCCGGCTGCCCTGTTTAGGGTGTCCCGCTCCCTCTTGAATCAGAGAGCGGGGGAAGGACCCTTTGCGAGGGCAGGCTGAGGAGTTTAGTCAGCATCTGTCAACAAGATCGCTCAGATTCGGGATGGCTTGGACTCTGACTAGGCAGGGTCAGACAGTGGGGGGGCGGCGGGTCTTGTTATTTGGGAGGAGTTCGATCCTGTCACCCCTGAGGAAGTGGACAGGATCATGAGGAAGCTGAGTGCGACCACATGTGTATTGGACCCGTGTCCCTCCTGGCTGGTTTATTCAGCTCAGGAGATGACATGTGACTGGATCCAGGCAGTGATAACTGCTTCCTTGGGTGAGGGAAGCTTTCCTACTGCTTTGAAGGAGGCGGTGGTTAGGCCTCTCCTCAATAAACCTGCCTTCGATCCAGCTACTTTGAGTAACTTCCATCCAGTTTCTTGCGAAGGTTGTTGAGAGTATGGTGGCACATCAGCTCCCAGTGGCCCTGGATGAAGCGGAGTACCTAGATCCATACCAATCGGGTTTCAGGCCCAAATACAGCAGGGAGACAGCATTGGTCACACTGGTGGATGATCTCTGGAGGGCTCGGGACAGAGGTTATTCCGCTGTTCTGGTCCTATTAGATCTTTCGGCGGCTTTCGATACCATTGACCATTGACTGCTGCAACGCCTCGAGGGGTTGAGAGTGGGAGGCACTGTTTTGCAGTAGTTCTCCTCTTACCTCTTGGGTCGTACGCAAGCGGTGTTGACAGGGGTGCAGAGGTTGGCCATGAGGCCCCTCACTTGTGGGGTGCCCCAGGGGTTGGTCCTCTTGCCTCTACTGTTCAACATTTATATGAAGCCGCTGGGAGAGATCATCTGTGGTTTCGGGGTGAGGTATCATCAATATGCCGATGATACCCAGCTTTTTATATCCACCCCAAACCAGCCCAGTGTTGCCCTCGATGTGATGTCCTGATGCCTGGAAGCGGTATGGGTCTGGATGGGGAGGAACAAGCTTCGGCTCAACCCTGCCAAGACCGAGTGGCTGTGGGTACCGGCATCCCGGTCCGATCAAGAAGTTCCATCTTTGGCTATAGGGGGTGAGGTGTTATCCCCTGTAGACAGGGCGTGCAACTTGGGTGTCCTTCTGGATTCACGGTTGAGTTTAAAAGATCATATAACAACTGTGACCAGGGGAGCGTTTGGCCAGGTTCGCCTGGTGTGCCAGTTGCACCCCTATTTGGACCGGGATGCCCTACGCACAGTTACTCCTGTGCTAGTCACCTCCTGTATTGACTACTGCAATGCTCTCTACCTGGAGCTGCCCTTGAGGACCACTTGGAGGCTTCAGCTGGTACAGAATGCGGCCACGCGGGTTGAGATGGGAGGGTCCCGATACGCCCATGTTACACCTCTCCTGCGCGACTTGCATTGGCTGCCGGTTGCCCTCCGGGTGAGATTCAAGGTGCTGGTGATGACCTATAAAGCCCTGCATGGCTTAGGCCCAGGATATCTGTCGGACCATCTGCAACCAGCAACAGCTTCCCATCGCCCAGTGCGTTCTCACAGGGAGAGCCAACTCAGGGTGCCGTCAGTTAGACAATCGGCTGGCGACCCCCAGAGGTAGAGCTTTCTTTGTGGGCGCACCCACCCTTTGGAATCAACTCCCCCTGGGGCTCCGGTTGGCCCCTGACCTACGCACTTTCCTCCGCGAACTAAAAACATGGTTGTTTAAATTGCCCAGCCTGGGCTGATGGGGTTTTGATTATTTTTAATGTGTTTTTAATATGTGTTTAATATGTATTTTTGACATGTTTTATTTGGATTGTGTTTTGTGTTTTTGATTGTTGTGAGCCGCCCTGAGTCCTACAGAGATAGGGCAGCATACAAATCAAATCAAATCGAATTAAATTGTAAGAGGTGGTAGTATGGGAGGGTTCCTCCTAAAGTTCACCACCATTTCTAAAGTTTTGAGTGTGTTCAGTTCCAAATTGTTCTGGTCGCACCACGAGGCTAGTTGTTCAACCATCTGTATGCGGATTCATCATTGTCTTGAATGAGACCGATCACTGTTGTGTCATCTGCGAACTTCAGTAGTGATAATGACGATAATGTGAAGATTACTTCATGCACAAACATGGAAGGTTGCCTTGATCCCCACAATGGATGAATGGCTGTAAAAACTGATGAGTTAGCAGAGGTGACTAAATTGACTGTTTTGAAAAAAATACAAATACTTTTATTTCTACTTGGAAACCGCTTCTGGACTTTGTGCTTGAGGTGGAAAAAATGAAACTTTGATTTTGGGTTTTACCAATTAGATAAGTTTGTTGTTAAAGAAATGGCTAAGTTTATACTACTATGGAAAAGTAAAAAGTTGAGCTTTAATACTATTGCCTGATTCTACTGCACCATAGGGAGTCGGAACTCACTGCCTTCTCTTTTTTTTTCCTTTTGCTCTACACTTTTCCTTCCTTTTTCCCTCCCTTACTTTCCCACTATTTTCTTTTGTATTTTATACTATAAACTAATAAAAAAAGAAAAAAGAAAAAAAGAAAATGGCAATCATTTCACCCAGTGACACTGCACCTGTCATAATTCATGTCAGTTGCCAAGCACCTGAATTTTGATCACATGACCATGGGGATGCTGGGATGGTTGTAGGTGCACGGATCTGTTGTGAAGTGCCATTACACTTTTTGTAAGTGCCATTGTAACTTTAGTCACTAAATGAATGGTTGTAACTCAAGGACCACCCATTGTGACATTTAATGCCCTAATTGTCCTCATCTTCAGCATTTCCCCTTTTAAATTTACATTCACCAACTCACAGCACCAATAAATCATTGATCGTGGTTTCTGGGGAGGAAATTGTACTTTAAGACCCTTTAGCTTGTCCTTTTGCAAACTTCTACCTTGACGTTTTGACAATTTCTCATTGTCAAAATTCTTGGTGGGTTCTTGGTGGGTTCCAATTCTCCCAGTCCAGAGATGGCTGCATTTGCTATTAAAAGGACTTTCTTCCTGAAAGTTTCAAGCCATCCCAGTTCCACCAGCCTTGCAAGAACACCATTATATGGTACATCAAACCCTCGTTATACAAATCTGAATTCCAATAAAGTCATATCCACGAGGGCAGTGTGAACGTTCTGAACTCTAATCCGCTTTATGCATTTTGAGACCAGCCTGTTTTTCTTACCCAGCAATCTTACAGAGTCATCCTTCATTTTGTAAGTTCTCTTTGTACAAAAGTGATAAGATTCTTAGAAAGCCAACCGCCATATGACTGTGACTTCATTGGATAAGCAGATCCAAATAAACATCCCGGCATTGTAGCTCAGCTCCTACCAACTGCTATATGCAAATCTCACTCTAACAACCAATTTCTCCATTTCTAGCTCACCACCATCTTCTGGGAGCCACATTTAGAGCAAACTGCAAGCTGGCAAGTAAGCCATTATTTCACAATCCTTCTCCTTATCTCTGATGTCTTCTTGGTCTGACAGAAGCCACCAAGAAGGTGATCCAGTGATCAACGTTGTTAAAATCTACCATCTGCACAAAGCGATCAGAAAAAAGTAACAACCTTCTGTTTCCATTCTGCAGGTCAACTGGTCCAGTCCGATTTCACGCCACTCAATGTAAATGACAAATGGCGCAAACAACAGCCCATCAAAAATAAAATGGTGGCGCAGTGGACTAATTCACTGTTATTAAGATCACCTACTTGCAATTACTGCAAGTTCAAATCCCACCAGGCTCAAGGTTGACTCAGCCTTCCATCCTTTCTAAGGTAGGTGAAATGAGGACCCAGATTATGGGGGCAATAAACTGACTTTGTATAAATATACAAAAGTATGAAGGCTATTGCTTAACGCACTGTAAGCCGCCCTGAGTCTCCGGAGAAGGGCGGCATAGAAATCAACTTTAAAAAAAAAATCACAAAGAATGGAAGGGCAGCCAACACAAGAGGCAGCTTTTAAATCAAGAAGGTGGTGTCTAAAACAGGTAGTCCTCGATGTATGACCACAATTTAGCCCAAATTTTCTGTTGCTAAGCCACACAGTTGTTAAGTGAGTTTTGCGACCTTCCTTGCCACAGTTGTTAAGCGAATCACTGCAGTGGTTAAGGTAGTCACATGATTGTTAAGTGAATCAGGTTTCCTCATTGACTTTGCTTGTCGGAAGGTCGCAAAAGGGGATCACACGATCCCTGGACACTGCAACCATCATAAGTATGAATCAGTTGCCAACCGTCTGAATTTTGATCACAGATACAGACTAACAGAGTTGGAAGGGACCTTGTAGGTCATCTAATCCAACTCCCCTCCCAAGCAGGAGACCCTACACCATTTCTGACAAATGGCAGTCCAGTCTTGAAAGCCTCCAGTGATGAAGCTCCCACAACTTCCGAAGGCAACTTCTGTTCCATGGGTTGATTGCTCTCACTGTCAGAAAATTTCTCCTCATTTCTAGGTTGAATCTCTCCTTGTTCAGTTTCCATCCATTATTCCTTGTCTGGCCTTCAGGGGCTTTGCAAAATAGTTTGACCCCCTCCTCTCTGTGGCAGCCCCTCAAATATCGGAAGACTGCTATCATGTCTCCCCTGGTCCTTCTCTTCACCAGCCTAGCCATGCCCAGTTCCTGCCACCGTTCATCGTATGTTTTAGCTTTCAGTCCCCTAATCCTCCTGGTTGCTCTTCTCTGCACTTTTTCTAGAGTCTCAGTATCTTTTTTATAGTCTGGTGACCAAAAGTGGATGCAGTACTCTAGGTGTGGTCTTACTAGGGCTTTATAGAGTGGTATTAGTACCTCCCTTGATCTTGATTGTATCCCTCTGTTACTGCAATTTAGGATTGCATTGGCTTTTTTGGCTGCACACTGCTGGCTCATATTTAACTGGTTGTCCACTAAGACACATGAAATGAAATGCTGAAATGGTCATAAATATGAAAACAAGCTGTAAGTCACCTTTTTCAGCGCCATTGTAACTTCGAACAGTCACTAAATAGACTGTTGTAAGTTGAGGACTATCTATATGCAGCCGGTCAACCTCTCAGAGTCTGCATGGTCAAATTGAGAACGATGAATGGTGTTTCAAGCTCCTTGCAGGGAAGATTAAAAGATGAAAGGCCTAGGGTGTGTCTTCTGTGACTTATTAGTCTGTTAGAGGCACCTCATGCCTTCCCCTCAGGAGTTCATGGGAGCAAACAGTATTTCTTTCTCAATTTTCCCCACCACACCAACCCTGTGAGGCAGATTGAACTGAGAAAGTGTAACTGCGTCCCTGTGACTGAAGGGGAAAAAGAACCTGGGTCTCCCCATTCCTAGTCCAGGCTTATAACCACTACACGGCACTGCCTCTTGGTCATCACACTTATGAATCGTTGCAGTGTATCTGCATTCATCCGAACAAAATTCAGGCACTTAGCAACCGGCCTGCGTCTGTGACAGTTGTGGCATCCCAGGGTCACATGATCACTATTTGTGACCTTCTCAGTCAGCGTCTGAAATGCAAAGTGAATGGGGAAAGCTAGATTCACTCAAGGACATGTGTTTCACTTAATAACCACAGTGATTCACTTAACAACTGCAGCAAAAAGATTATAAAATCAAGTACTACTCATTTAATGTCCGCTTTGCTTATCGATGGAAGTTCTGATTCCAACTGGGGTAGTAAGTTGAGGACTGTCTGTATCAACATGCAACATCATGAACATCCAAAGTGGGCTTCTCCAGACATTGAAAGAGTGAGCCATTTTTGGTCAGGATTTCTGGCAGACAAATAGTTTTTTCATCTTTTGCTTTGAGCTATGTCTGTGGAGATTCTCAACCATCCAGGTCATGGTCGCCCAAAGATGCTTTTTCCAAATGGCAACTGGATTTTCTTGGAGTTTTTTTCCTTTGAAAATGTTTCGTTTCTCATCCAAGAAACTTCTTCACTTCACTTCAGAACTGAAGAAGTTTCTTGGATGAGAAGCGAAATGTTTTCAAAGAAAATACTATGCTAGGCTGCATCAACAGAGGGATGGAATCAAGATCACGAGAAGTGATGCTACCGCTTTATAACACTTTGATAAGACCATACTTGGAATACTGCAACCAATTTTGGTCACCACCAATATAAAAAAGATGTTGGGACTCTGGAAAGAGTGCAAAGAAGAGCAACAAAGACGATTAGGGGGCTGGAGGCTAAAGCATATGAAGAACATCTACAGGAATTGGGTATGTCTAGTTTAATGAAAAGAAGGACTAAGGGAAATGATAACAATGTTCCAATATTTGAGGGGTTCCCACAAAGAAGGGGGTGTCAACCTATTTTCCAAAGTACCAGAAGGCACGACAAAAAGCAAGGGATGGAAACTGAACAGAGAAGCAACCTAGAACTAAGGAAAAATTTCCTGACAATAAGAACAATCAAACAGTGGAACAACTTGACTTCAGATTCCCCAACACTGGAGATTTTTAAGAAGGGACTGGACAACTTTGTCTAAAAATGGTATAGAACCTCCTGCTTGTGCAGGGGGTTGGACTAGAAAACTTCCAAGGTACCTTCCAACTGAAGTTATTCTGCAAAAAAACAAAACAAAAACAAAACACCCAGTTGCCTTTTTTGGGGGAAAAAACACCTTTTGGACATTGCTTGGAGCATTTCAACTTGCCAGGTGTTTTGCATACATGGGATGTCCTCTGCAGCTCAGCCATCGTTCCCCACCCAGGCTCACCCCATTCCAGCATCTGCAACAGCCCTTGGATTGTCCTCTTCAAGCCACAACCCCAAGGGCACACCGGCCAGAAAGGAAGACTGGTTGGTGAGAAGGAAAATGATTTCTACCCCAAATGTTTCTTCCAATACAGCAACCGATCCTTGGGGCTAACTGTCAACTGATCTGCTCTTTATGCATAAATCTGTTCATTGTGCACTGTTCCTAATGCAGCATTTTGTCCAAGAAAACAGGCCGAGGAGGGGTCTCGCAGCAGAACACAATCCAAAGATACCAGAGATAGCTATTTATACGAGGCTCCCCAGAGACTGCCTGCAATAGTTATTTAAAGTTCGTTAAGGCGGGGCTGTGTGTGGGAGGGGGGACGTTAAACAAGTCACTAACACACTACAAGCATCCAAAGGCAGGGGGGGAGGGGAGGAGGGGAGCTGAAATCCTGATGCCTGGAGGGGGAGCAGCTCCCTCTCTCTGATCACCGCCTCTCTTTTGCTTTCATTTTCCAGGTTTCCAAAAAAGGGAGGGAGGGTGAAACGTAAAGCCGGAGGAAAGCTCGGGGCGGAGGCGATCTGCAGGATTGTAGCTCGGGGGTGACCGCAGAGGCACCCAGGTGAGCTTTGCATCCTGCCCTCTGCAACCCACCCACCCACACACACCCGGCCTCCTCCGGAGAATTTTCCACGGGGCTCCAGACGACGAAGCCCTTCCCGGAGCTGCCTCCGTCTGCTTTCCCCTCTTCTTCCCGCTCCCCTCCCCGGTGCAAGCCTGCGAAAGGGGACCAGCAGGACCCGCGTCGGTGGCGGCAGCTGCAGAGTGGGAAGCTCCGGAGGGATTCGAGCGGGGGAAACTGGGCCGAAGGGCAGGCGAGAGGGCCCACGCGGCCCGCCCCACGGAGGGCAGGCGCCGGAAAGGCGTTTGCTCCGGTCCTCGGGCCCCGCTCGGCCTGTTGACGGACGGGCTGGTCCAGAGGCGGGCGGACCTCTGCCCAGCAACCCGACGGAGCAGAGCCGAGCCTGAGGAGGGGCATCGGTTCGGAAACGGGGTCGGGAGGGCCGGCTGCTGCAGCCCCGCCTGAGCAACAGGGCTCCCCCCCCCCCCTACTCCGGCGAAGAAGCGCACGGGGGGCTTTCCAGCCGCGAAGGGCGACTCAGCAGCGTCGCTCGCTGCCAACTCATCAGGATGGGGGCTCTGTCAATCACCCGCCGCGGTACATTTTGGGCACGGGTGTGGGTGGGTGTGCGCGCCTGCATGTGTGTGTGTGTGTTGCAAAGCAGGTGGTTTCATGGTGAAGGATTAAAGCGAGCCACTCTTCACGCGCAGCTGCTTCCAAACTCTTCTGCATCCTCACAATCTCCTTTTCTTTGCAACTTTCTGCTAAAGGGCAACGTCAGGATCGGAATCTGTTGCCACCCCGCCCCTGCCCCCAACCTCCGCTGCTCCACGGGGTCCGACAAACACCCCTCCCCATTGTTGCCACAACACGCATCTCTCCCCCCCCCCCCAATCTACCCCATTGACACGTTTTCTGGGTATGTGCGGTGGGGCTCAGGTCTTGCACTCTTGCTTTCCTCTCACGTCCTAACGACTGCAACCGCGACGTCTGTCCCACCGCCCCATCCAACCATGTTCCGACGACTGGTAAAGCTGCAAGTCCTTCTGAAGATTTCATTTCCCCATCGGTCCGGCTCGCCCATCCAGCCCCTCGCCGTCCTGCAACTTTCCCAAGCCGGGCACGTCGGGGGAGGCCGCCACATCACACACACACACACACACACCCCTCCCCAAGCGAAGCCAAAGGCGGCCGCCTCGCCTTGCAACACCGGCGGGGCTGGAGGCGCGCGCGATGGCGTCTCTTTCAAAAAACAAAGCCGCCTTCGCTGGCTCTGGATTGCGTAACGCGCAGAGGCGCTGGCAGCCCCGGGGCTGGGGGACAAGGCTGGCTGGGTGGGGAGGGGGCCGGGCAGGGGCGCAAGCGGCCTCAAATAAGCACCCAAGAAGCCGCCTCCGCCTGCAAAAGCGAGCGTTTTCTCCCCGAGAAGGCTGAGTCGCAGCGCTGCTTTTCCCACGAAGCCAGCCAGCTTCTTCCCTCGCACAATCCCCGCTTGGAAGCCCCGGAGGACCCGCAGCCACCAGCCCTTCCTTGGGGAGGGGGAGAGAGGGAGGGCAGCGCCTTTGCAAGGCAAGGGGACCGGGCAGGGGAGGGGAGGGAGGAAGGGTCGCCCGGCGACTCACGTAGCGCTTGAGCTTCTTCTCGGGGGGCGACTTGATCAGCCAGCCGGTGCAGACGACGTGCCCCGCGCTCATCTTCGTCCGCCTCCAGCGCTCGGGGGCGCGTCGCCCGACCCGCAGCGACCGAGGCGGCGGCGCTCGCCCGCACCCAACGCGGACCGGAGCGCCGATCGCCGCCGCCGCCGCCCTCCTGCTGCCGCTGCCGCCGCCGCCGCTCTTGCAGCCGAGGCAGGAAGTCGCGGCATTGAGCGGAGACCCGCGCAGCTGCGAGCCCAAGGCCGGCCGTCGGGGCACGTGATGCCGGGCCGGGCCCAGCCCTGTCAACAAAGCCAGGCACGTGTGAAAGGCCGGGGCTCGCCTCGCCCTCCTGCTGCTGCTTCTTCCCCCGATGCCTCTCCGGGGAAAGGGCGACGGCCGGGGGCGAGGAGGGGGGGCAGGGGGCGTGCAGGAGAAGCCCCCTCCCCGCGCTCTCCTCCTTGACAGGTTCTTCCGGAAGCTGGAGACGATCGTTGCTTTGGACCAGGGCTGAGGGGGCCCTTTATGAAGCTTTAGTAAGGCCACACCTGGAATCCTCCATCTACACCACAAAACAGATGTTGAGACTTTGGAAAAAGTGCAGAGAAGAGCAACTACGGGGGTTAAAAGGCTTCCTAACAATCAACCAGTGGAACAGAAGTTGCCTTCAGAAGTTGTGGGTGCTTCATCACTGGAGGTTTCCATGAAGAGACTGGGGCTTGAGCAGGGGGGCTGGACTAGGAGACCTCCAAGATCCCTTCCAGTTCTAGTCTGATTCTGATTCTGATTTAGTGACCACTCAAAGTGACAACATCACTGAAAAAGTGACTTATGACTGTTTTCACCCTTAGGACTATCACAGCACCCCCATGGTCACAGGATCAACATTCAGATGCTTGGGTCATGGGATCCCTTTTTGCAACCTTCTGACAACAAAGGCAACAGGGAAGCCAGATTCACTTAACAACGGGGTTACTAATTTACCCGCTGCAGTGGTAATGCAGTTGCCACAGTTGTTAAGTGAATCACTGCGGTCGGATAAATTAGTAACCCCGTTGCTGCAGTGGTCATAAATATGAGCCAGTTGCCAAACATCTGAATTTTGATCGCATGACCCATGTGCTGCAACGGTCGTGAGTGTGAAAAATGGTCATGTCACCTTTTTCAGCACCGTTATAAGTTCAGCCACTGTTGTAAGTCAAGGAAGACCTATATTCCCAGTGGCCAATCTACTGCAGAAGAAATGGTATTACAACCGTGTATAAATGCCTCTACTGTACTTTCCAGTTAGGCTGTCTTGTCAGAGGTCCTTTGTGATACAGCAGGGAGCGATTATTCATTTTGCACAGCTGAGCTGATTTCACAAATGATTCATGATTTTAAAAATACCTCGTTTGAAAGCAGATTCCAGTGCAGTGTAGAACCATTGCCTTGTTCGCAGAATTTTACAAGGCTCCAAGTGGCAGTTTCTGCTAACAACCCTCATACGTTTCCCTGCTGGTTCTATTTGTCTTTTCCCTTTATCTACACCCAGAACTTTTAAGGAGGGAAAGATGAAATAAATGTATTTGGGGCCAATAGTGAGATAATCCAGGTAAGAAATATGACTAGATGGACAAAATTCTATAGGTAGTCCTCAATTTACAATAGTTCATTTAGTGACCATTCAAAATTACAACAAAAAAGTGACTTATGACCATTTTTCACAGTTGGAGCAACCCCATGATCAAATTTCAGATACTTTGCAACTATCTCATATTTATGACAATGTGATCCCCCGTTTTGCAACTTTCTGACAAGCAAAGTCTATGAGGAAACCAGATTCACTTAACAATCGAGTAATTTAACAACTGCAGCGATTCACTTGAAAGCTGTGGCAAGCAAGGTTGTAAAAAGAGGCAATTAACTCACTTAACAAATGCCTCCCTTAGCAACAGAAATTTTGGGCTCAACTGTGGTTGTAAGTCAAGAACTACTTATACTTTATTGTAAAAACAGACTCTTTTAAGTATCTCTCCCCTCCATTGCTTTTACAGCCTAAGAAACTAGAGAGGGTCCTTCAGAGATGCTTGCCCCACCCCCACCGCCATTCCTTCTGTGGGCTACGTTACCTCTTATCCAACCATTCCTCTGGCTTTGGCTCTTCCTCCTACCACCCAAGGTCCTTCTCACACACCATTTTACCTGCACCTTAATGAATGCCTAGCTGGAAAGCTTTATCACAAATCAGTCATAGGATGAACAAATGGGGTGATCTCAGCTAATGGCAGAACTTGGCTGATCTCATCTGGACTTGACACCTAAACAGAGATGGGCTATCTTGGTGTGTGAATAAGGCTGTAGGCTAGACTAAATCAAACCAATATTTCAAGAGAAAGAAAACCACTTGCCTACAGTTGCCAAGAAAATTGCATGGAGATGTTTCTGAAGTCACCCAAAGTTCAAGGAGATCATCCTTAAGAAAGGAGGGACTAAAAACTGGATTGTTAGAAAAAAATGCAGAAAGTATGCTGTTGGTCACATGAAGGGTAGTTGGTTATCCATCAACAAAAAAGAAATAGAACACTAAACACACGTACACACAGAGAGTCAAAACCCCTAAAGAGGATACAGAAAACTGTTTTGCATAATATTTGCATATCCCATCATCTACCAAAGATGCAAATATATATCACATGACTAACAAATGTGATATATTTTTCATTCTTGGAAGAGAAGATAACTGCCAAGAAAATTGGGTGCCACCTCAACTTGCCCGATGATGTCTAACTTCCCTATCTCCATCTTTGTACGACTTGGATTAGATGCTTCTTCTGATGGAAGATGTTTTCAAGAAAAAACTGTTCCCCCACCGTTCACTGTTCCCTAACTGTTCTCTGGTCAGAGGCAAGACCAACAGATCTCTTAAAACATTTCACAACAAAGCTGGGTTCTTGTGTAATCATGGTTTGTTGATTGAACCACACAAAGCTTAAGGAGGTAACAACCTGGTTCCTGCAGTGTTCCCAAATGGCAGGACACTGACCCTTCTCAAGGACTGGAAAATGAATCAAGTCTGGAAAACTCTTACATGGCGATGGAGAGAATCAAACTACTACTGCTGACTGCCAGCTGCCTGCAATTTGGCAGTTAAAATCTCACCAGGCTCAAGGCTGACTCAGTCTTCCATCCTTCTGAGGTTGGTAAAATAAGGACCCAGATTGTTGGGAGCAATATGCTGACTCTATAAATCGCTTAGAAAGGGCTGTAAAGCACTGTGAACTGGTATATAAGTCTAAGTGCTAGTGCTATTGCCCTTTCCTCCTTCCTTCCTTCCTTCCTTCCTTCCTTCCTTCCTTCCTTCCTTCC